>JACXGK010001536.1:5105-68067 GCA_016801125.1 Novumbra hubbsi | reverse complement strand
CCCCCCCCCCCCCCCACACACAGGGTGGTGATTATGAGCTCCATCCTGGAGCACATGTGTGCCGACGTGTTCCAGCAGACCGGCCTGGCCCTGCGGCCGCCCATGGAGGGCCAGGAGCCCATCCCCTACCGGAACCTGCTGCCGGCCAAGGAGCCGATCCACTGGTCCCTGAGCAAGCAGTTCCGCACGGTGCTCTGGAAGGGCTGGGTGGACAGCCACGCGCTGCACCTCTTTGAGAGCCTGCTGCACATGGGAGGGGTGTTCTGGTTCACCAACAACCTGGTCAAGGTCAGTGGCGCGAGGCCCCATGTCGCGGCCTTCGCTTCCCAATGTTTGTCCCCGGGAATTAGGGCTGCTTTCGTTAGGACTTGTCCCAGCGAAGCCGGGGATGGACAGAAAGCGTCTGGTATCGGGGGCAGTTTAAAGCATTTTTTTTTCTTAATCTGGCACAATGCTCACACGTTTTGCACATACGAAGTAGCTATTCCATGTACCGCCGTTTTCCGAAAATATTGGTATGTTGTGTAAAAAGAAACAGAATGCGATGATGTGTAAATCATTTAAACCTTATATTCACGAGAAAATAGTACAAAGATAACATTGAGACATGTTGTTGTTTATTAAAAGATATATGCTCCCTTGCTGGCAACACGTTTTAAAAAAGTGAGGTCGGACCCAACGAAAGTCTGGAAAAGTTGTCTAACACAAATAAACAACTGGTGGAGCATCTTTACTAGTTAGTTAGCAATAGGTCAGTTACATGGTTGTGTATTGAAAGATCATTACAGAGAAAATGGGTCTCTGTAGTGAGGTTGTGTAAGGGTTCACCACTCTGAAAGACTACGTGGGCAAATAGTGCAACAACTTAAGAATAACGTTTCTCAATGTAAAATTGCAAATCCTTTGGGGATCTCATCTTTGGTACATAATATCAATACAACGATCAGATAATTCTGAGGAATCTTTCTGTGCAAAGACAAGACAAAGACAAGGCTGAAAACCTAATATAGGATGGCTGTGATCTTTAGGCCCTCAGGTTGTACTGCATTAAAAACAGACACGATTCTGTAGTGTAAATCACTGCATGGGCTCAGGAACACTTCCTAAAAATACTGTACATCGCTGCATCTACAAATGCAAATAACTTTTTCGAAACATGTTGCAACATCCACAATTTAAAATGGGCATGCATTTTTTCAATATCAATAAAAATTCCCTGTTTCAACATTTGAAGTTACGTTCTATTACATATGGGGATAAATTATATATGATATGTGATATATTATGTGTGCTTCAATGCATTGTGTTTATTTGCATTTTACACAGCATCCCGACTTTGGAAACGTGGCTGTAGTTATTAGTGCAAAAAAATGCTCTAACATGAGTAAAATGACATGGAACACTGGATATTTTACAGATATCCATGTCCTGTGATCTTATTTACATTAAAGCTGTTCAGCAGGGAGTCTTATCTTGAGTGACTGGTTGATAAATAGATTGATGAGTTGATATAAAGCATAGGCCATATGCTCTCTCTAGAAAACTCAATTTCTGTTACTCCATTACTGGTACACTTACAGCTCATTGAAATTATGCTTAATTCCTGAAAATGTATGACATTTTTGAAGTATACTTGCATGCCTTTGGTATGTCATACGATATAGCAAGGTAGCTGTCAGAGAAAATATGAATTATTGCTTATTCTAAAATGGCCTGGAAACATTTGTTTGTACCCTTTAGAGAATATAATAAATAGTTGGATTAGTGTGATATTTTAAACAAATTAGTTTCTTTAATTAGTGTCACACATGCCTATTTAAATGGAGAAAAGTAGTCCCTGAAGGTTGTGCAACAAAGTATTTGGTTTCCATTACATTTTCATTTGTTTTATTGTTTACAATAATATCTTCAACAGAAAATCGAAAGCGAAGTCTGATTTCTATTAAAAAATGTAATAAACTGTTGTGGATGCCAATTACTTTAGACAGTTTCAAGTTATTTTAGAGTTGTTTCTTTTTTTTATGAGTGGTACCAACAAATTTGACCACCGTCTGTATATGCACACATTTTAACAAGAAATGTTTTGGAAACGTGGCTGTAGTTGCACACATTTTAACAAGAAATGTAGGCTTATAGATTTTCCATTTAGCTGACTTCCTTATGTATTTGGCCAGTGACACACGTGTTGTGATGTTGGCTCTGTATTTTGACACATTGGATTTGAAATGGAGTAATGACTAAGAGGTTAAAGTCAAAACCGTTCATTTTAGGGTATTTACATTTATAAATCACAAACCTTCTTTATTCTTACAGTCCTTTTTATACATAGCTAGAGTATTTAAAATAAACTTCCTGATTTTGTTTTTATTTCAAATTTGATGCAAATGTAATGCCTATATTGTCTCTTAACTCAAACGACCAATTTAGTCCCGGAGTCTTAAAAGGCCGTTGAGTACCCGTCAATTCCTAATGGCTCTCTGTGGGTGCGTCTCAGGAGCTGCTGAAGGAGACTCGCCAGGAGTGGGCCACCCGGGTGGTGGAGCTGCTCTACAGCATCTTCTGCTTGGACACCCAGCAGATCACGCTCACCCTGCTGGGCCACATCCTGCCCAGCCTGCTCACAGACCCGGCCCGCTGGCACAGCCTGGCCGACCCTCCCGGCAAGGCACTGGCCAAGTGAGAGTCCGTCTTCGGGCTGGTCGGCTTAACAGCATTGTGGTAGGGGCCTGTTTACAGACTCCTTTAAGATTATTGGTCAAGGACAAGACATGGTGTCCTCTTGTTTTCCAGGCTCTCAGTATGGTGTGCTCTAAGCTCCTTCTCCAGTCACCAAAAAGGCCAGTCCTCAGCTCGACAACGCAAGAGGCAGCGGGAGGATATCGAGGTAGGTTTGGAAGGCAGATCAAATGGCCGTTTCATGGCGGAGAGAGAGGAAACAATCGTTTAATTTGGGAAACGGGCCTGCCGAGAAAGCCAGGTGGCGTCGGCCCGGTGCCTTCGGTAACGGGCGTGTTCTTGTTACACCCCCAGGACTACAGTAGCCTGTTCCCTCTGGACGACACGCAGCCCTCCAAGCTCATGCGCCTGCTCAGCTCCAACGAGGACGAGCCGGCGGTCCTCTCCAGCCCCGGTGAGTCTGCTGTCCTCCGGGGACAAAGAAAGCATTTTGGCTGGGCAGGTTCAGTAGGCGATTTTCCTGCACTGCGCGCTTGTCAGATGCTCCGCGGCGCTGTTGGAAGTGAAATCCAATTGCCACGTTGAGACGCAGATGTTATTGTGATGAGGAGTTCGCTAGGCATCCGCCTCGTGTTCCCTTTCTGTCTGTCGTCAACAACCCACGTTTTTATTGATAAGACGATCTCTTATCGTGACGTCGGCTCATTACGTACACTCGCTGCAACCAAAATCCTGTAATTATTTTTTTTATTATTATTATTTCAAACACCAGTTTCTCTCCGTTGAAAGAATACACTTGAGGGAAGCATTTGTGAACACCATTTGTGTAAGCATTATTTACTTTTCATAAAATGTTGTTATTGTGGTCTATTGAGGAAATTGCGATCTCAAAAGTAAAATGCAGCATCTCATTTGAGCAATCGGGGCAACTCTTTATGGAAAACTTCCCCGCTTTAAAGTGAAAGTCATGTTGCGTTACTGTGGAAACAAGTGCCCACTTCTGTATAACAAGGTGTAGTACACTAGTTGTCAGGTAGAAACTATATGTGCAAGAAGGGAGTGTAGTGAAACATTCAGGGAAAACACGCTGGACGTGTGACGTCATCGGTTGTGAACGGTCATTTAGAAACTCTCTTACTACTCACTTGGATTTGGAGGAAGTGTTCTTAGTCTCACTCTGCAATCTCTGTTGTCTGAAACGTCTCATCGCACATACCCAGTATTGATTTAGTAGACAAAATCAGAGCTCCGTATTATTTTTAGATATTAGAAACAATCAGCAGTGACCTCCCCATACGACCTGCTGCAGACTATGATGGCGATTCTAAAGCCAATACAGTCTTGAACAAGGTAGGTAAGAAAGAGGATATCTTGGTTGCGCAATACACAGTTTAATGAAAATAACTAGCCAGGAGAGTAAAGTTCACAGCCACTAAACCGTGAAGAGTCTCTGGCAAAATTACTATTACATTCAATACTCTCATACAGAAATGGGTGAGGACAAGATATTTGCATGGTCATCCTAGGAGATCCCCCTCCTGTTGTGGGTTTCCTATCCTGTTCCTAAGTGTCTACCCATCCCCCAAAGAGGCATCATAAATGTCCTGGTCAAATGCCTGAAGAACAATGATAAGAGCTGATCAACTGATATCTGATCAGAGTTCTCAGTGATCGCCCTCATACCAATCAGACATCAATCATGTGTGTCCCAGTTAAAGACCAGATCTTCTCTGCCAGGTTTATGACAGCATCATCACTTCTAACATTCCTCTTACTTACCCACAGTACCTTTCCATGTACTCAATACCTAACTAGACTTATTCAGGGTACTATCCACGAATGGATCAGCTTAGCAAAATCACCACACCCAAATCTAATTTAAAATAAAATTTGAATACAGTTTGATGGTTATTTGGTTTAGACATTGTAAGGTCACTTTTAGACAAGGGTACATTTTAATACGTTGCTATGGGAAGCGCTTGACCATTTCAAGAATCCCTCCAGGGATTAGTGTTTGTTGCACCAGTTATTTTTATTCCTCATTGCATTCACCAGCAGTTTCCTTTCCAGAGTTGATAAAGGAAGTGTGTCAATAGCAATGTGTTGCATAATCTTATAGTACCACGCTGTGAAGAGAACCTTTAAGGAGGTTTCATCAGAGCAGTGATTCTTCAATAGGGTTTCCGAGGTGCTTTGGGGTTCAGAAACCATGTCCTACTCTGAACCACAGTTCCCACCCCTATGTTGACTTCAGAGACAGAGCGAACACGTTTTCCTTCTCCCCGTTGTCACCCATTGACCTTTGCCCTCTCCCCCTGCTGTAGGCGACCGCTCCATGTCCACTTCCTTGTCAGCCTCCCAGCTGCACACGGTCAACATGCGGGACCCTCTGAACCGAGTCTTAGGTTAGAACCACGTGTCCGACCAAGTCATTTTCAATGGGCCTTTTCTGTGCCGTGGCTTCAGGTAACAATTGTTTAACCATGTCACTCTACTATGGAAAACCAAACCACCTTGCTCTCTCCCCCTGAAGCCAACCTGTTCCTGCTGATCTCATCCATCCTGGGCTCCAAGACGGCGGGGTCTCACACCCAATTTGTGCAGAGCTTCATGGAGGAGTGCGTGGAGTGCCTGGAGCAGGGCAGCCGGGGGAGCATCCTGCAGTTCATGCCTTTCACCATGGTGAGGCGAGAGTGGGCCGGAGGGGATGGAGTGTCTCCCACAAGCTGTCTCTATGGGAGGCTGGTGACGGGGTATAACGGATATAAGCGTCAGCTGTTGAGAAGCTATTTGGCGCATTCTGGAGTGTTTCGGTTAATGTTCTGTGAGGTGCGTTCTGTGTAAAATTCCAAATAGCTCTGCGTGGGCTGCATACTTTACTTTGGTGAAACGGATGACCGTGTTAATGATGTTTCTCTGATAAGCGAATCCACAGGAAGCCTGCCCAGTTCTTCTAGCTCCATTGAATTTGATGTAGTTCCAAAGTCAGCCAGGGTTTTTGCATCTGTTATTTTGCTCCTTGTGAATCTGCACTGGTAGTGGGAGAGAGGACCTCCCTTGTTTCTCAGAATAACAGCCACCTTGAAGCCAACCAGAAAACCCGCCTCCCGTGTTCTAGTGAATAGGGCGAGACTTGGGTCACGTTATGATGACTGTTAATTCCATGTAACTTTCCATTAGATATGTAACTACCGACTTCAGGGTTACTCAACCCATTCTGATCAAGTTCTCAGACTGATGTTTATATTTCAATGGTTTTATCTGATTCAGAGAAGTCGAGTGTCTGTGTATTGAACTTTTGTCTGGTTCTGTTTGCCTGTCTGTCTATCTGTGTGTTCCTGTCGGTGTGTGTTTCTCCAGGTCTCTGAGCTGGTGAAGCTTCCTGCACTGGCCAAACCCAAGGTGGTTCTCGGCATTACTGACCTGACTCTGCCCCTGGGAAGGCGGGTGGCAGCCAAGGCTATCTCAGCGTTGTAGACCTCAAGGGGAACCCGGGGCTGCCCCATCTTCCTTCGAAAGGGGAAATCAAACTTCCACATCAATAGTTACGTAGTGTTAATATAATTGTGGCACCACAAAAATGTGACTGTACAGGCGTTTTTCCCCCCCAAGGCTCGGGATTCCTCACAGCTGGAGCCTGTGCTGTCGTTGTGGTTTACCACACACATTTAGTTGATTATTAATTACTTATGTTATGTAACCCTGGTTGCTTCATGCTGCTGTTCCGAGGCATTTTCCATTCATATGTTTGAATGTTCTTTGTAGAGCCCCACTGGGGGCCCGTATGGAGTCACTCTGGGTACGGGCGTTTGCTATGTTATTGGGGCATTTCCTCCTTTTTGATAGTATCTGTATGTAGTTTATGTTTATGGCAACATTTTTGCATTTCTACCCAATTTTGTATTGCTGTTTCAATGCATCCATAAAGTGTTCTTATTGTCTTTTTTATAGTAAAGTCTCAAGTAACTTACATTTTTTTTAATTTATATTTCTTAAATACATGGGCATGAGAAATTATTCAGTTCCCTTTACTTTCTCCACACTTTCTTCTCTTATAGGCTTAATTTATCATTCATTACATTTAATTTGCAATCATTCAAAACTGCATCACACCACTCAGGCACAGCCATGAGAGAGGCCCATAATCACTTTGAAGGAGCTACAGAGTTGACGGGCTGAGAGTGGGGTAACTGTGCCCTGGTCAACCATATCATGAGCTCTGTGTAAAACTGGCCTGTATTAAAGGGTGGCTGGAAAGAGTGTTTTCCAGTAAGTAAGTCAAACAAAAATGTTTTCTAACCAATACACTAAGTCTAGGATTGAGTTGCTTTCCCTATAAGAGTTTGGGGTGTTTCAGCATTATTGAGTAATGATGATGATCTGCTGCACAGATCACATGGAATTGTGTAGAATTCGTCATTTTTAAGGACCATATTCATAAGAAATATCTTCTAATGCAGTGGTTCTTAACCCATTCCTCGAGGAACCCCAGACATTCCACATCTTAGCTGCAGCCCGGAACAAGCACAGCAGATACACTAATCAAGGGGTTGAGGATTATGTGCGCTAGCTAAAGGGTAGTTCAAATACCCGGACTGGCTGGGGTTCCCTGAGGAATGGGTTAAGAACTACTGTTCTAATGCTTTCCTCATTGGTTTCATCTCCATGTTACAGTTTACTTCCACTTGTTGGTTATTATCAACAACATGAGCAGAAGACCATGTGTTTTGCACATGGTTGTTAGTGGTGTTCTCTGGGACTTTCGCTACGGGTAGTTGAGTTAGAGAGGTGGTATCACATGCTCATCAGTCATCATTTCTTAATGGAAGATCTGATTTCATTCCAGCCCGACAGTAGTAATCTAGCATTTCCTCAAATGAGGAAATACACACATCATGCCAAGCAGTCTGTTTATCGCACTGCTTCCTCTGTAAAGAAGTACTTTCCAGCCCCTATGCTCTTGCAGGAGATTACATTTAGTAGCCAACATTAACGATTGTTTGTCGCTGTGAGTTTTGTTTCTGTGCATGTTTCAAGTTCCACCTGAAGCTACTGGTGGGCTTCATCACTGTTTGGAGTTCTGAAACTGTCGTGGAAAATACTTCAGTTTTTTGGCCTGAGAAGAGTGCTAAGCCTCAGTTCTTTGAACAGTTCTTTTCTTTTTTTGATTCTGTGTTGTTTGTGGTTGCTGCCTGGTGAGCCTTGGTTTAGGTGGTGAGTTTTTTTTTTTTTTTTTTACCTGTTAGCTTATGTGTAGCAAGGTTTGCGTTCCCTCCTCCTAGAGGTGTACATAACATGGTGGGGGCTCATAAATCCAGAAGACCTGGCGCCTCTGAGCTCTCTGTGGTTGGTGATTAAGGCGTGATGGTAGGTGTTTGTTGTTTGAGTGACCTTAAGTTTCAGCGTGTTTGTGTTTATTGGGCTGCAGTGTGTGAAATGGCTTCGTCTGCCATATCCCCCCCAAAAAATGTTTTGTGATGCCCTAGGACAACTTGATAATAACAGCTTTTGAAGCAAACATAATTACTGAGTACACAATAAACGCTTGACATTCTGAACATATTTTATGTAGTGAGTATTTGTAAAACCGCTAGAGCGTTACTTAGATGACTGCATGAATAAAAATGCATTTGTAAAAATATAGAACATGAAGCATTCTGTAAAAATAAGCAACTTTTTATTGTTTACGTGCTAGCAATCATAAATAGGCCCACAGATAAATATAATAAATAAATAATGTATATGTATATATATATATATGATACATATATATTCATATCACTATAACAACATTGAGGTTCAGGTAAGTTTGACTCAAACTTATTCAGAATTAAGCTACAGTCCAGAATCGTCCCTCTCCCCATTGGCCAGGGCTATGTTCCTTAAACTGCGGACTATATCCTGGCCAAAGCTCTGGAGCTGTACCAGGGTTAGATGTGTAGCAACTTGGACCTGATAGTCCCCAGTGAGACGAGAGGCCAGGCTTGTGACCATGGGCTGCATCGTCACCTCAGCTTGGACGGCTCTCAGCATCTGAAATGCAAAGGTTTCAATAAGCATTTTGATCCAAACAGTGAATCGAATGGATTGCACAGTGCTGTTTGTGTGCAGATCTTGGTGTGTGTGTGTGTGTACTGTACACAGCTTATAGTCTCACCTTATTAATCTGGATGCTGAGATCTCTGATATCTGTCATCAGTTCAGTGAGGTTCTCAGTGTTGGACAGGCGCGGTTGAACAACTTTCAGGAGGTCCTGGTGCAGCTGCAGTCCCTCCGACATGCGTCTCAAACAGGTCTCCTGATGGAGGGACAACAAAAACCATGCTATACTTCTGGACTAGAATGTTCTTACATTTTATGGTTCTAATCAGGGCTTGGTTTGTTCCTGGACAGATGAGGTAGTCAACATAGTTTGAGGCCAGGTAGTAACGCAATTCACTTGGTCTTCGTATTCTAATGAATCGGGAGGCTCACCAAGGTAAAGTCGTCGGCCAAGGCCTTGAGTGTGGGAGCAGAGGGGATGCCCAGGCTGGTCGCCATGTATTGTAGTTTTCGGTTTTCAATGGTCGAGTTAAGAATCAGGGTCTGAGAAGCAAAAGATGATGAATAGGTAAATCATTTTGATGTCTATCAGGCAGAACTATGCCTACTGTAAGTCCGAGTTGTCAGCCGCTGCCTCCAGGGCCTGGGCACTGCTGCAGCATGAGTTGGAATCTGAACTATGCACTCAGCAAAAAAAACACCTCTATCTTTTACCAATTTTCTGTCTAGTAAAACAGAATGCCTAAAAAAAATCTATTAATTATTTTTGGCCTATCCATTGGGTCCAGTCCCTTTACCTATAACAATAATGGGAACATTTTGTTGGTTACAGGTGTCATTTTTTTTGTGCACGCGCTGACAACTACAAACATAAAAACATAATGTTTTATAGCTCACTCAAAAGTAAGTGTATCCTATTAGCAATTAATGTATTGTAGTTTAGACACTTAAAAACATTGCATTGGGATTTGTCGGTAACTCGGTCTCCTTTGAGAGGAATTATTTCTACTGCCTGGTACGGTTTGTCACGGCCCAATTCACTTACCTCTGAATATATGCAGGATTTGTGTGTCCCGGGAATGGCCTCCAAAACCTTTTTGATCAAATTCCGGCTGTTTTCAACAAAGATGTTAAATTCAGGATCTTCGACTTGTTGACCCGTCTCGCCAGAATATTCCATAACCGGTGCGCTATAACCGACTCTTGCCATGTAGACGAGAACTGCAAAAGCTGCAAAAATAACAACGTTGCCTTTGTTACTGCCTCGATCCTCCGGATAACGCAATGCAGAAGTTGGCCGTATGATCAAACTGTGTGATCATTGGCGGAAATTATTATACGATATATTTCCCTTTCAAAGCAACACCTTAAGTACAGCCTACAACCAAGTCAAAAATAATCATCGAGTAACATGAAACACATTCAAAAATACTGGCGTGTTAAAAATAAGTTGAGAGATATAAAACTAAAATATGCCTAAATTTCTCTAAAATATATTTTTAGAATCATCTCCCCCCAAAAAGTATTGTTAATATAGGAATTGTCTAAAACATTTCCTGACATTTTTACTGCATTTAGCCAACTTAACTTATTTGCCTAGATCCAGAATCTCTCCCCCAGCAACACAGCAAAGACAATACTCACCAAACAGCATGTTCATTGTTTATTATTGTTGATTTCACTTCAAGGTATTTGATCTAATTGACCAACTAGTGAACACGAATTTGTTTAACATAGCTTTTCTTCCTTAGTTATAGTCTTGATTTCTGGGAATCCCCAGTATTATCAATATTTGGAAATTTACTGCAGGAAGTATGATGGACTTAATACTGTAATTGCAATATCATTTACAATACTGTAATAATGAAAACACAATAACGTTTAATTGTATTTAAATGATCATTGTACACAGTATATATTAATATGAACATGAAAGGGATCTTCAAACTGTGTTTGAATGGTGGTATACATAAACAGTCACTAATTACTGGTCTATTGAAATCATTACATGATGTTGATCTTACAGTATATCCTCTTTTTTTTTACAAAAAAATAGATACTGTTTACCTCTGGTTTTAATTTTATACTTATGACAAATTTGAATTAAATGGTGGTGCAGAATCTCCAAAATTCACATAATTAAAAGAATATAGTCCACCCGTGTCAAAATAAAGTGACCAAATATCTCACTTTGAATTATTCGGTTTCTGGAAGGCCCCAAAGAATGGCAGAAGACCAAATAACTACCCCATGAAGACCACAACCTACCCAAATACACCCATGTCACCCCCCTCCTCCCCAAGCTTGATCGGCTTCCGTTAGATGCTTGCATCCACTGGAAGACCATGGGGCTTGTCTATGGTGCAGACAAGGGAACTGCACCTCCCTACCTGCAGTCTATGCTTAAACGCTGAAACCCTTCCAGTCCACTCCAATGTGCCACCAAAACCTCATGGCGGAGCCAAGGCAAAGATCCTCTGTCTTGACACCTCAACTGTGGAACAAACCCCTTTAAGCTAGGACAGCAGAGTCCCTGCCATTCTTCCAAAAGCATCTAAAAACCTACCTCTTTGCGGCGTATCTTAATTAACTTGTGTATCCTCTCACCCCCACCCTCAAGAAAAAAGAAATATTCACTTAACTTTGATTTCTCTGGCACTGTTTTAGCCAACTAGTGGCTTCGATGAAGGAAACTTAATTACTACCATTGTCAGATTTCCAAGACACCTTCAGAGGAATGCCCTTATGGTAAGTTGCTCTGGATAAGAGTGTGTCCTAAATGACTAAAATGTAGACAATGTGTTCAGAAAAGCCACCAAGAAGCCAATAGTTGTTCTGAAGAAGCTACATGTCTATTATTCCCCATGTGCGTAACACAGCTGGGCACTATGGCAGAGTAGCATCTACAAACCCACTGCTCACAACATATCACATTCAAGTGGTGGCTCATGTTATGAGCATTCTTTGTATACATTTTCAGAAGAATAATATTTTTAGCTCTAACTACTTTCTAAGGGAAGTTTTATTATGTATTGACTCTGGGGTTACATTTTAAGTGTAAGTTGTATTAATCAAATGAGAATGGTCCAAATTTTATTTTAATTTGTGGAAAAGTCCTTCTGGTGTGAATGATTTTAAAATACATTTTCATTGATGTATTAAGCAAATTATATTTATAAAAGAAAATGACTGCATAACAACACATTTCAACATAATCAATAATCAATAATCAATTACAATAATCAATTATGTTCATATACTTATACATTTATCAGTAAATGTGTATATCAAAGTTCTAAATGTTATCATAATTCTGATACAAAAATTTACTGAAACTTTGAGGAAGCCTTGAAGTATGTCCTCAAATGGGCAATACATATGTATAAAAACATAACGGACAGAAAGGCCCAATGAACTTTTTCCGAATTAACCTGGAGGGAAAAAAAGATATGGTTTCACTTGAATATCACAGATTCTAAATGCTTTTCACATATTACATCACATCAACAAAACTAAAACATACCTCATATTGGATAGTCATTTTATTTTTATTCCCTAAAACACACACCTAAGCGGAGGCTATGAAGTGGCCTGGACTTTTTAACAATGTATTGTGTTACAACATGCGTTTAAAATTGATTTCATTAGTAACTCTTTAAGTGAAAGCATGTCAAAGTGAAAAATAATTATAATTATTCACCCCTTTTATTCAATAAAATTGATTGATACACATTTGGCAAGGATCAAAGTTCAAGTCTATTGGAACAAGTCTCAAACAGCTTTGCACATCTGGACACAGCGATTTTTGTCCATTCTATTTTACAACATTTTGGATTGAGACCTTTAGTGAACAGTAATTCTCAACTCTTTTCCTATATTCTGGTTTGATGTCCGGCCTTTGATTTGACCACTCATGCTAGGTTTGATTGGCTAGAAAAGGTGTTAATTCATATGGGTCTAAATATTTCCTAAACTGATGAAGTGGAATGCGGACTACTCTTTAATAGGAGTTTAATACAACACTGCCATCTTGTGTCATCCAAGACTCCATTGCTAATTTACAACAGTGGCATTGGTCAGCTTGAGGAACACAGCTTCCTCTCAGCATGTTGGTGTGCCTCCTAGTTGTGGGACTTTAAGTCATAGCAGATGAGCTTCTTCATGAACTGACACTGAATTGGTCTGTGATCCGTCCAAATTGATTGTAACTGGCCATAGAACTGTTTGTGTGTTTGTTAATGTTACTGACCTCAGCCTTTCGTTTTCAAGCACGATCACTCACCATATTTTTGTGGTACCTTCTCAGCACATGATCTCAGTACTTTATAGTAAATGTCTCCCGGTCTGAGTGAATGCAGGCTTAATGTAGCAAGATGGCAATCAGGACCTGTGTATGCAAACAAGGTTCTCCCACGAGGCTAACAACGTATGTGTTCCTTGATGGCCACATGAGTAACACGAGTAAGTGGTCCAGAATATTGTGTGTATAATTCCCAGATGACAGACGTGGGCTCTATTCTGAAGTCACTGTCTGTCATCTTTGTTCTCCACCATTGTGATAAACATTGTAGAAGCTACAGTATTATTATGTCTTTACAGTGGGGCAAAAAAGTATTTTGTCAGCCACCAATTGTGCAAGTTCTCCTACTTAAAAAGATGACAGAGGCCTGTAATTTTCATCATATGTACACTTCAACTATGACAGACAAAATGAGAAAAAGAAATCCAGAAAATCACATTGTAGGATTTTTAATGAACTTAATTGCAAATTATGGTGGAAAATAAGTATTTGGTCACCTACAAACAAGCAAGATTTCTGGCTCTCACAGACCTGTAACATCTCCTTTAAGAGGCTCCTCTGTCCTCCACTCGTTACCTGTATTAATGGCAACTGTTTGAACTTGTTATAAGTATAAAAGACACCTGTCCACAACCTCAAACAGTCACACTCAAAACTCCACTATGGCCAAGATCAAAGAGCTGTCAAAGGACACCAGAAACAAAATTGTAGACCTGCACCAGGCGGGGAAGACTGAATATGCAATAGGTAAGCAGCTTGGTGTAAAGAAATCAACTGTGGGAGCAATTATTAGGAAATGGAAGACATACAAGACCACTGATAATCTCACTCGATCTGGGGCTTCACGCAAGATCTCACCCCATGGGCTCAAAATTATCACGAGAATGGTGAGCAAAAATCCCAGAACCACACGGGGGGACCTAGTGAATGACCTGCAGAGAGCTGGGACCAAAGTAACAAAGCCTACCATCAGTAACACACTACGCCGCCAGGGACTCAAATCCTGCAGTGCCAGACGTGTCCCCCTGCGAAGCACGTACATGTCCAGGCGGCAAAATTGGTGGCTGACTAAATACTTTTTTGCCCCACTGTATTTGCCCCACTGTATTTTAAAGACATCTTAAAGCTTCAATCCTTACTCGCTTATTAATGACTGATTTAATGACTGTTGATCCTTGCATAGTAACTTATAAATGCCTGCTGAGCTTAATTCCATTGTAGTACCCAATCGGAACCCAAAAAGCTTTTTTACTGCAATGTTTTTAACAGGTTATTGGCAGTTTAAAGTATATTTTTAAAGAGAATTGTTGTGAATCTCCCCTATACCAAAAAAATCATGTATTTCTATTGCATATTTCAATGGAGGACCACTCCTTTGAAGTAATACCAAATTTGAGTTTTATTTGGTTATTTTCAACTGACAGGCATACACACACGCAATACATAGCCCCTGAATTTATCTTTATGTCACACCCTGAGTGAAATAGGGCGTTTTGTCCCGTTGTCTTATCAAAAGACTGATTCTTACCAGCACCAAATTTGCATTAATGTAGTAGTTGGCCAATGTACATATTCCATTATTTAACACCTCACTCTGATATTGGTTAAACAGGAGTTATAGAGGAATTGGTAAGGGTTGGTTGCTGTGGAAACAGTGCACGTGTGTTGAGCAGGCCAACACCATCAACTTCATAAAACAGGTGACAACATGGAGGGCCAAGGCGTTAAAAACAGATCTTGTTAATTTGACAAAATGCCATCCTTTCCTCAGTAGACTTGACTCTATCGGAAATGTTCAAAAGAGAAATTTTTGTATTTTTTTATGCCTACTGATTGTATCTTGTACACTTCGACTGGTCTGGTTTTAATAATTGGAGTTTGGCTTAGATTGACCAAGTGGAAAAGGATTTGGGGACTGGATCAAAACAGGGAGAGACCTTTTGACTCTTACCTCCCCTTCTACCTCCCGGGGAGCAACAGAAGGGGAAGAGAGAATAAGAGAAGGGGAGACAAAAAGAAGGTGACAAAATAAGGTGTTGTTCATCAGATATACTTCATAACTCAACACTACAGTTTAATTGTCTCACATCTCACTAATTTGTATTATTGTCTGGAACAGCTCTTATTGGTTATGCAGCTGATTAATTCCATTTAAAGACTCTGGACACAACCTACATGCAGTTATTGACCTGCTTGTCTTCTGATAATGCAAAAACATGTACGTGGCCGTCGAAGTCATGAACTCCTTTTTTCTTCCCCATGTACAGCCAGAAGAGGGCTGGCTACCCCTTGGAGTCTAGTTCCACTCTAAGTTTCTTCCTAAATGTTGTCTCTTCTAGGGAATATTTCCTAGTCACTGTGTATTCAATCTTGTTGTTTGCTCTTTGGGGTTTCAGGCTGGGCATTTGTAAAAGAGCTGATGTATAAAGGGCTTACATTTGAATTATTTGAAATTGCATTATACAGCACTTCAGTTTGGGTGCAAATAAATTAAGTAAACAGATCAATATACAGTGGGTCTCAAAAGAATTCACCTAACTTGATAACTAACACAGCGCTCTCTGTCAGCCACGTGCTGTTGCTGTCATGTGGCAAGTCATATGCCTGTGTCGTGTGCTGTGTTAGGAGCAGTATTTTAGACGATACATCTAAACAAAACGATCGTAGTGTAAAAAACTCTCAGAGGGGAACACAAATGTAAACGACAAAGGCTCATCTGACGACACAGAGAGAGGCGGCGACTTCAGGCTACTGAAATCTATCCCAGGAAGCCTCACTCCAATCAGGCCCCTAACTTAGAGAGGATCCCCCTGTGTGTGCAGCAAGGGCCACGCTGGAAACATTTTAATCTGCAACCCAATGCCCTTGTGGGCGCTGCAACGCTGTGCTCTGTGGGATTGGATGCGTCACCCTATCCTGCACTGTGTGTGTCCCGTTACCCGGCAGTGGCGATGCTCACGCCAGTGTAACGTGTCCGGGGGTGGCGGGCGGGGCAGAGGGAGTTGATCTGGCTCCAAATGTAAATGAACCACATCGGCGGGACACTGTGTGTTAGGCAGCCGGGAGGGTTACATTACACACATGCTGTCCATCATACTCTCAAAGAGGAACACAGACAAATGCGGTCATACTCGTTACATAGCTTTCCCGCACACACACTCACACACACACACACAGAGTAGACTGATTTGAGGCCACACACACACACAGAAGAAATGTATTTAGCTCCCACTCTGCCTGGCCCTATGATGGATACATATTAGAATAGTCCCTTCATGCAAGCGTGCGACTTAGAGAGAGCAGGACTGCCTAGTTAGCTGTGTGGTAGGAAATGTCAGTTGAAGAAGCTTACCATCTATTTTTTAGTGCTGTTGAACCTTCTGCTGTACTCCTTGTTGTACTTGGGCTTGCTGAGATTAGCTCGGTCAGGATCAGTAGCTGTGCCTTGTAAACCCAACAAGACAACATCAAAATGTTTACAGACACAGATGTTTTTGTTTAGGTCTGGGGACATCCACGGGTCACCAACATGAGAGAATCATAATGACTAAATATGACTACACATGTAGAGGTAGGTACATAACATGATTTACCAATTAGATTCCCTCAAATTAAAGTTGAGTGCACTTTAACCTGATAGTTTTTCCTAATCCAAAGTGTTAGAATACAGGAACATCTGTATAAAAACAGCCAATAAGATACATTTTAATGGCATGTCTTGCTGCAACATCCCTGTACATCCCAAGGATATTCTGGCCTAAAATGTTGTTCTCTGCCAGGAAGCTAAACATTGTTCAAAGGTATAGATTTCTGCATGTCATTGATCCTAAGTTTACACAGACAACCACAAATAAATAGTTAGTTGATCACTAAGTTAACATTGTGCAATGGAAAGGTCAGTCTTTAAAGAGGGCAGTCAATCAGCATGAATGTAAGATTGGAAGGATCTGGAAAGATTATACACTGAGTAATAGCCCTTTGGCCCCCAAGATCATCCCCCTCCCCACTGGGCCCTCAAAGGGCATTTGCAGAGAACTCCACCCAGCTTATTTGCAGAGAACTCCACCCATCTTATTTGCAGAGAACTCCACCCAGCTTATTTGCAGAGAACTCCACCCAGCTTATTTGCAGAGAACTCCACCCAGCTTATTTGCAGAGAACTCCACCCATCTTATTTGCAGAAAACTCCACCCAGCTTCAGCAACTCCTAGCCAGGTAACATGGATAAAGGTTAGGATGTCCTGGTCTTTATCCCTCATCACCACCGGAATTGGGTCACCCAAGCAGATGGATTTCTTCCTAGACTTCCAGAAGTCTTTTTATAGCCGTCATACATAGTTTATTGGCTTGTTCTTCTCTGAAGGAATATGGACTTTTTTTTGGTGCAGGGAGACCCTTGTTGACAAACCCAGTTCAGTTACAGGGTTTTCTTTTCTAATATACAATTAGATTATACTGAATTATTCTTTGATTATATTTCATTGTGTAATCTTGCTAGTTGGTGTGGTATTGACACTAATGCAGCATTTAAATGGTGTTCCAGTATTATTTAGTCCTGAAAATGTCATTAATTTAACACATATTAAAGATTTCCTTATTTGGTGCCATAGAAAATGCTCTGATTTGATTTATTTAGTTAAGAAATTAGTTTGGGTCACAGAAAATCTGATGTAAATAGATGCAATATTCAATGGAAATATCAAGACATTGTTTTTTGCAATTTTGCAAAGACAAAAATGTACCATAAGAGCAATCAGGATTGTGCAGCAGCTCCAATAAAAAATTTACCCATCCTTCCAGGTTAGGACATTGATCCGTTTAATTAAGTTTGGTGTTTGATATTTTACTGTTTACGTTTTCAGTTAGGTGACGGGCTTAGAGTCCTTCCAGCTATTTTGTGTGCGTAGAGAGCCTGTACATCCAACCGAATACATTCAGTCTGCCCCGGGGGAGGAGCTGTCAGCTGATCCAGACTGAAAAAGGATTCCTTATCTTAACATAGAGTTTCCGCTTGGGGTTGACTTCAGGTCTTGCTTAGTTCCATTTCCTTCCATACCACTTAACCCCACTTACTTTAATTTCTTTGATTTCCTCGACTTAAAACACCATTACATTAATGGGGAAATGGAAATGGAGGTCCTTATGGTGGAGTCTGTCAAATTAGGCAGTTCTTTTTTAACGCTGCATCAATGGACCAGCAGATCAAGGCCTCTGCAATGCGCAGCGAGAGACCCCAAGTATTTGCCTCGGCAGACAGCCATGCTCCCACTGTGACCCCACCCAGAGGCACTAGGGTAAAAAAGAGTAGGACATTAGGTGCACTAATGTTTTCATTAATTTCTGTTTTCTCATCTGTTTTTATGCTAACGTGACCTTGGTCGGGAGAAAAATGAATTGATCCCTTTCTAACCAGGACCAATCATTAATCCTTATCAGGTCACATGGGCAGGTCACCATTGTTCTGAATGGATAAGAAATCAATCTAGCTCTTATGTGCCAATGGTATCTGAAAGGAGATAGTCAAGAGCATTGGGACCAGGCCCAAGATTACAGGATCTGCTGTGGGGTAATTCCAGAGGGTGTTGCTGGTTTCAGGTTGGCAGTAATGTGGGTGCTGCCAGCACTTTGTGCATTCCCAGCTATCAGGTCCTGACTGATGGACTGACTCTGCCCTTCAAACCTGGGTACTGATACGGCAGTCACAGTGTTTCCCTCACTGAGAACAACTAGGTCATTCAATCCCCAAAAGTTCTCAGGCCCAGGGTCTTTCCTAACTGTGCACAGAAGACTCTAACTAGACTCCCATCTTTGAGATATGGAAAGCTATTTCCCACTTTGGATTGATACCATCTCATCTCATTTTCAGATAGTAAAAGAAAGGGCTTTATTTTTTTTTTTTTAAAGCACTTCACTTCCAAATGTAGAATTCATGAGCGTATGAGCTCTTTTGGACAATGTTAACTCCAAAAGACTTGTTGTGCATCTTGACCTGTGATTAATGCCTTGTCAAGCCCCAAAGGACCGCAATGTGCACTTTACAACACATGGAAACAGAAGGGCACCAAAAGGAACACGGCAGCAACATATTTTCTCCCACTTGGGATTATTTATGTATGAAGGATCATTGTGTCCTGGTGTGTGCTGGTCGGTCTGTTTGTCTTGGCGGGACTGATAAAGGCTAGCTGTTACAGCTCGGCTAGGGGGGGTCTCCTGTTCACAGTGTTTCTACTGCACCACATATACAGTTGAATTGCATTGTAGGTGTACAGTTTCATGGATGGATGTGTGTGTGCGTGTGTGCGAGCGAGTGTGTCGGCCTATAAATTGGTGGGCCCTACAGGTACATCAATCAGATCTCTGAGCACTTTACCGGTACGAGAGTTTCATTGATTAACGATGAATGTGCGGTCATTTTGTTTCCTGAATACAGTGCAGGCAGGTTCAGCGGATGGTCCAGATCACACATGCTCATATGATTGGTTGAATTATTTTAGCTGAAAGCAGACAATCTGAACCACCCATTATGAAATAAAAAACCCATCGAATGCATAGTTTAATTGCAAAGAACTACATTTCACTGCGAATAGACCACATACTGCTTGAATGTTTTCTGGAAAACATTGTACATTGAAGGATAAGGAGTGACAGATTAGTTTACAGAGCGCGTGTTGCTGCGAGTAGAGTTTTTCTTATTGCTGTTTAATGTGACTAAAGGACCCTTCAAAGGCCCCTTGAGTGACCCCATTTTCGACAGAAGTGCATCAAAAGGCATGCCTCGATGCATAAATCCAATTGAATCTCTTTCAAATGCCATTTTTGGACTTCTCCGAAGCGAAGTGCCGGGGCACAGAAGACTGCCCACTCATCTACAATAAACTCCTAAAGGGCCACTCCTGGCTGAATTATTAACTAGTGTTAAGTATGGTACCCGCGTATGGATGGGCTTCCTGCATACCCCAGCCATGCAGCAATGTCCTTTGCCTGGCACTGAGTAGCCAGGGGGGTGAGTGCGGCCAGGTTACTGTCCTATATTCCACGGCTTCTGCCAGGCTTGGCACTCTAGTCTTACCCCCCACCCCCCCACCGGTTCCACTGGTCCTGGGCTATACAACCGTGCTGATGGTAAAGGACACCTCGGACTGGCCCTGCTTGGTAGGCAGGGACTTCAGATACTGCAGGTGGCGCCGGGCGTCCTCCGTGTTTTGCCGGACGTAGTAGACCAGGTATGAGATGACCATGGAGAACCAGCCGAACATGGTGACCAGCATGGCCACGTCTGTGGTCTTCTTCATGACCACGCACAGGTCCAGGTCTTTAGCCAGCAGGAAAGGCACGCCAACCGCGCCCGCCTCCGGCGGCTCGGCCGTGTCGCAGACGATGCCCGTCAGCGACAGCGGCTCCAGGCCCACGTGGGGCATGGCCATCTGCAGGCTGCAGTCGCAGTGCCACGGGTTGTTGGTCAGGTTGGCGCGCGCCCGTAGCCCGACAAAGGCCTCCGGGTTGAAGTTCACCAGCTTATTAGAGGACAGGTCCAGGAACGCGAGCGAGGTGCCCAGGCCCCGGAAGGCCCCCGGCTCCAGGCGGGCTAACTCGTTATTGGAGAGGACCAGCACGCTTAGCAGGGGTAGGTCCCGGAATGCGTCGCTGGGGACCTCCGTCAGGAGGTTGAAGTCCAGGTAGACCCGTCGCGTGTCATTGGGCAGGTCCCTGGGGATCTCGGTGAGGCGCAGGTTGCTGCAGCGCACCGTCTTGCCCCCGCCGGCGCTCTCGGAGCAGTAGCAGCGCTGGGAGCAGCTGGTGGCGGCGTGGTTGAAGCAGAGCGTCATGAGCACCAGGCTGTGCAGCAACAGACACATGGCCACCGAGTGGCGGAGGAGCCAGCCGCTCAGCAGCAGGGGCATGGCGGGATATGGGCATGCTCCGGGGAACGGGGGACTCGGTCGAAGGGGGTGGACACGGCGTCAACCTTCCCGATAGCGCTCAAGCCTACGGAGAAATAGGAAGCAGGAGTTGTGGAGGGAGAGCACAAAGCCCGTTCATTAGTGACAGATACAGTAGGAGTCAAAAGGTTACGCGCCTATGAATTCAAGGACATTTCTTTAGTTTTTCTGTTTTCCACATTGTAGAGTAATACTGAAGGCATCAAAACTATGAAATAACACACATGAAATCCCCAAAAAAGGTTTTAAACATATCAGAATACATTTTATACATATAAAATATTAATTTATTTTATATGTTATCTATATTTATTATAGATTCTAGTGGCCACCTTGTTGACAGCTTTGCACACCCTTTGCATTCTTTCAAACAGATTTTGAAAGAATTTCAGCAGTTTTCAACAGTCTTTCAAGGAGTTCACAGTTAATATGTGCTGAGCACTGATTAAGACAATCGGTTGTGTTGTGAAAAGGTGTACTGAAGACAATCATTAAGTTTACACTGTAGTAGTCCATATTAAGGCAAAAGCAGCTAAAAAATGCAACAAAAAAAGACTTTAGGTAAATCCAGAACATTTCAAGAACTTTGAAACATTCTTCAAGTTCAGAGGTACTTGCCATCAAGCAATATAATGAAAATGGCTTTCGTGACAACCTGGAATTGGCAATTAACTGCACCTCAGATCGCAGTCCTAATAAATGCTTCTCAGGGTTCAAGTAACAGGCTCATGTTCAACTACATGAATCAGGCCTTTGTGGTTGAATTGCTGCAAAGAAACAACTACTAAAGGACACAAATAAGATGAAAAGATTTGCTTTGGCCAAGAAAGAGGAGAAATGGAGATGAGACCAGTGTAAATGTTGTCCTTGAGTCTGATGAGTCTAAATCTTTTATTTTTGGTTCCAACCAACGCAAGAAGCAAAATGGGTAAATGGATGATCTCTGCATGTGTGATTCCCATCATAAAGCATGGAGTAGGAGGTGTGAGTTGTTGGGATGCTTTGCTGGTGACACATCTGTGAATTAACACTCAACCGGCAACCTTTTTTGCTTAGTGGGACTATAATGAATTTTTCAACAGAATAAGGACTCAAAACAAATCTCCACGCTGTGTAAGAGCTTATTTGACCAAGAAGGAGAGTGATAGTGTGTTTGCTCTGCAGAATCTAAATGTTACATCTATTTTAATTTGTTGAACTTTTCTTTTGGTTAATACATGATTCTATATGTGTCAATAGATTTGACTATTATTCTACAATGTGGAAAATAATAAAAATGCATAAAAACAAATACCCTTTATTGAGTAGTCAAACTTTTGACTGGTACTTTATATTGACCTCCGCCAGTAACTGCAGTTGGTCACCAACCATGTAAAACATCAATGATTAATTATTGGTGCCCTCGGAAAGTAACAGCCTGACTTTTGCATTTAAATAGGAATTGTTTTATTCTCACTAAATAGCACAGTATCCAATTATGTCAAAGTGAAATGTTGTTTTTTGATTTCCTGCCTCACATTTCTTATGACTTCATTGCGACAACTCCACAGCCAGTGCAGGATAGTAGAAGATTGAGTCATGTTTCCTCCAAGAACATCTCACAAAGCTCTTCTAATTTTTACTCCACAGTTCACTCAACCAGGATGTTTTCACTGTTTACACACGCACTGAGTAGAATGCATTCCCCTGCTAACAAACATGATTGATTTAATTCTCTCCAACTACAAGAAGCAATGTTGGGATTCCAACTATGGGTCCATTGGGCAAGCAGTTGCTTATGAACCAGTAGTTCATTAATAACAAGATCACCTGTTGGGAAGCTGTTGAGCATATTCAAATCCAGACCCTGAAAACAACATATAACTGTTGCCTCTCCCTTAGTTTTTTGATTATCTGCCAATTGATGTAATTCTGTAGTAGGAAACATACACCACATTCTGTAGCTGCTTCAATGCTTATCAAACAAAAACTGTGGCAGAGATTCAGCTCTATTGATTGTGCTGCAGTTTATCAATTGCCCGCAAATCTAATTGCCTATAAATCATTTTCTAATCTAAGCATTTATACTGTTTTGTTTATAGTATTTGCTTATTGCACTGGAAATTATATCATATATGGATATTGCACAACTGAAGCCTTCCTTTTTAGGCCTGGACCATCTATACTAAGTTGATGTCTTCTTTCCCAACATCTTCTCGGACAGAATATCAGAAGTCTAGGTCACAAGGCTTTGAATGCCACAAGCTTTCAAAATGTCCATTCTATATTGTTTTTATAGACCACCGTGTGTTTAATTGGCATGGTATTGCATGACACAATGTGGCTCATGGCTTTTACCATCACACTATGTTGCACCCCCTCCCCACACACACACACACAAACACACAAAATCAGCATTAAAAGTAAAGCAGAAAAGTAGATTTCCTCAAGAAATATCAATCATTTTGTTCCTTTGTACACAAGAAAACTAGACTACCTCTGGTGAGGAGGCCGGAGGGAACCGCTGGGTGACTAAACCATGTTTAAATGTGCAGATTAAGGGAACGCAGAAGGATGAAAAAGTGCCCTCACACTCTAGGAAAAACCATCATTAAGCCAAGCGGGGGTGTCAATGTGACTATGATCATTGACATCTCTGCAGCGCTGGCCTCTCTCAGTGCGAAGCTGCTGAATACATTAACATAATCCATGTCTGCACAACTGTGACAGTGATATCAAGCACATATTTTCATTCCTAGACCTATACCTGAAATACCTGGCACATTGTAATACACACATGGGTTATATCAGCATTATATGACATTCTATTAGCAAAGACACAGAAACGTTGTGTACCTTTGTATATATTTTTGTGCTATGATGAAATAGTTATCAGTATTCAGTAACACTGTCAGAGCTGTTTGACCATTTGGTCATTCAATGCCACCACGGGGTTCAGTGGGCTAATCCATAAACTGCTTATTCACTGAGAACATGGGTCATTTTGTCTGAAGTGCAAGTAACACTGAGGGAACAACTTGTTTGTGTGTCATGTAATTTACACTTTTTATTTTTGTGTCTGTTCCCCCACCCTGACACCCTTCATTAATACCTGAAGACCAGCCATGTGCTATCGCATTACTAATCCTCTTAGGGAAAACCATTGTGTGTTAGCCACCCAAAGGCATTGTAAGGCTAAATGCTAACGAACAACAAAGGCAAAGCACACAGCCTTAGCGTGTGCTGCTAGTGGCTAAACCCTGTCCTGTAAAAACAGTTCTTTGAAATGGCTGAAGGCCAGCACAAGATACACTTACTCCGATTAAAAAATGAAATCGATATCTAAGTACCTCTTAGTATCACATGACAGGGAGAGTCGTCTGAGGGACGCATCCTAATAAGACTCATTGCCGTAGACCAGATCTGTTGAAGAAAAGCCAGGGATGAGCCTGGGGAGAAACAGAAATGGATCTGGATCTGAAGCGGTGGAACATGACCGTCGCTATCAGGCCCTGGCCACATCTTAGTTCAAAACAAACACTCAAGTGATTAGCACCAAATCTCCCCTAGATCCAAAGCATGAACCCCTATGTCTTTCAGCCTGCAGTCTGCACTTATGACATAGTGGAGGAGCAGTGACAACATGATAAGATGCCTTGGGATATAAAAAGGCACATTAAATGGAATGGTGTGTACTACAGTGTTCGGAAACAAGACAGGCATAGTTTTCCCATTACACTCCATGTCGACATTTTACTGACTGGGGGAGAGGGGCGGAGGTCTAGGGAATAAAATGGGACAGGTTAGAACAGTGTTGTGAAAGAATGAGAGAAAGGAGAGAGATAGAGAGGGGGGGGGAAACCTGAGCAGAAGAGGTAGCATTACATTGGCAATGGAGAAAACCACGTACTTTTGACACCAACAACCAAAGACCCGTATATTGCATCTGGGTACCTCATTTGGGGAGGGATGGTTGATTTAGAGCAAATTTACTTTGAAAGAAATAAGACATGTTCATATACATTCATGTGTTTTGGGTTTCCTCTAATCAGACCCTTATTTTAAACCGGGGACACCAGATGGGTGCAACCACTGACACTGTAGAACCAAAAAACCAGCAGGCTCCAGACCCGGTAGGGAAAGAGTTTTACAATGCTGATTTAGACTCCGTGATAAGGCTGCTTGCCATAGCACAAATCATGATTCATTTCATGGTCACGTATTTCATTCATTTCACGGCCTCGTAATCGTAAACCATTTAAGATATACACAAAACCAACTCCTAAAAAAATCTCTTGAACTTTAATTGTTTCACATGGTTTGTCTGTCCATTCAAACTTCTAAAACATATTGAAATGTAAACAAAAATAAGTGCCGGATTTAGGTATGGGTGACTTGGGCGGCAACCCAGGGGGTCTTGCCGGGGGCGGTGTGATGGATTTTCTATCGCTCATTTGCATGTCACTTAAATGATTTCGACGTCGCCGGCCTTCTAGGCACCACTGTTCGTGTTTGTCTTGTTCCCCATGTCCTGTGAACGCATCCCTCCCTGATTCCTTACAGCTGATACCCATTAACGGAGTACTTAATCCCTCATGTGTCTTGTCTCTGCGTTCGTTATTGTCGTTAGTGTTGCGTGTGTGAGCTTCACTATCGCCTTATGTCCTT
Organism: Novumbra hubbsi; assembly: GCA_016801125.1. Taxonomy (NCBI): domain Eukaryota; kingdom Metazoa; phylum Chordata; class Actinopteri; order Esociformes; family Umbridae; genus Novumbra; species Novumbra hubbsi. The sequence goes on along the minus strand of JACXGK010001536.1, from coordinate 42,462 downwards.
TGATAACGGAAGTCGTATTTAGACGCTTACCGTTCCTAACGATAGGCTAAATAAAACCCTATCGCAAACTGCCTGTCTGAATTTTGGTCAACTCTTTACACACCATCACAATAGTGTATTTTAATGCAAATTCAGTGGCACTCCCTCAGGCACTGGGCAGTATGAGGCGCCTTCTAGGCTTTTTAGTGTTTTTAGTGTGCAATTTAGTTTTATTTGTGTGTTTTTTGGTAGCAATAGAGTAATAGTTACTCTGTATTTACAGACTACAATTTGTTTCTATTTGTTTTTGTTACTTTATTTTGATATTTACGAGTCTTACTTGTATTTTTATATTTATATCAGGAGCTAAACAAGAGGGTTTTCCCAAAGAGCTATACAAACTTGAACTGCCACTGAAGAAAATTATTACTTACTTCAGTGGCTATTTTAGTTTTAACCTTGAATTATATAAATAGTATCAACAATTTGACAACATTAGAGAGAACAAAGCTACGTCAAAGAAATCTACAGTCCCAAGCATTCAAAAAGCACAAGCTCTAAACTTTACACTTGAATTCCTTTACTGCAAATATTGATCAGGGAATATAAAATACCAGTCATAAGTTTGGACACACCTGCTCATTCAAGATTTCTTTATTTGTATAATGTTCCATATTGTAGAAAAATTGTGAAGACCTCTAAACTATAAAGGGATACATATGGAATAATGTAGTAACCATAAAAGAAATTGAAACGCAATAATATTTGGAATTCTCTAAAGTATCTGCCTTGATGCAAACTCTCGAAATGTTCTCAACCAACTTCATAAGGGTAGTCAGTCTTGAAGTACTCCTCACATAGCACTTTTTGGTGGTTTTTCCTTCACTCCACAGTCCAACTCATCCCAAACCCCCTCAATTGGATTGAGGTCGACTGATTGTGGAGGCCAGGTCATGCGATAAAGCACTCTATTAGTCTTGTTTTTTGTGTGTTTTTGGTCATTGTTCGGTTGGAAGAACAAACAAGTGCAAAACCATTTGGGAAGGAGTATCGCTGCAGAATGCTGTGGAAGCCATGCTGGTTGAGCGTCTTGATTTTTAAATAAATAGCAGACAGTGTCACAAGCCAAGCACCCCTTCACCATCACACATCCTACTCCAAGCTTCACGGTGGGAACCACACATGATGTTCACTGTTGCACATTAACCAACTATAAACACACAAATACATAGCGGTTGGAACCAAAAGTCTCAAATTTATTTCGGACTCATCAAAACGGTTTATAAACAGTTGAGGTTCAGATGTGTCTGTTAGTTGTTCTCTGTGAAGCATTTGTTTGGGCCGAGGTGCAGTTAATTGCCGGGAACTCTAATGAACTTATCCTCTATAGCAGAGGTAACTCTAGGTCTTCCTTTCCCAGGAGCAGTCCTAATGAGAGACGGTTACATCATAGTGCTTGATGGTTTTGGCACTTGAAGAAAGTTTTTGATATGTTCCAAATTGACTGACTATCATGGCTTTACATAATGATGGACTGTTGTTTGTCTTTCTTATTAAAGCTGTTTTGCTATAAAATGCACTACAACAGTACAGACATAATAATGGCCTTATAATGGATCTCTGTAGAGCTCATGCGCTTAACCTGTCTGGCCTTCCATAGGTGTGGGCTCCGTCTCAGCACAGTCTAACATTCATGCCATTTATTTGTTGTTATTTGTTGAGTGTCGGGGTATGCTTGTGCATTTAAAAAAAGAGTGTACAAAGCAGTCAAAGGGTGACTATAAAGAATATAAAATATGACTAGTATTTTGATTTGTTTTACACTTTTTTGGTAACCCTAACCCTTAAATGAGTAGGTGCGTCCAAACGTTCGACTGGTATTGTAGATACCCATTTCATATTATTTAACATATTTTTCTTGGTAGAATAGAACAGAACTAGAATGAAGTCCTCAAAGCAAACGTATGTATGTATTTGGAGAGGAGGTTCATTTTATTTCCTGTTCTTCCTGTTCAAACAAACAACACTGTAGCAAGAAGACCAAGCTGTTAATGAAATATCTACATGTTATTTTGAAATTACAGACACATCCGTGTCTGATCTCTGATTATTGTTACCAGCCTGACTATATCCATCTGACACCCTCATGCATTTGCAGAATAATACAATATATGTGAATACTCATGTTTAACTAGCCAGCTGTGCTAAACTAACAGGAGCGAGCTTCTATATTAAAATATTCTGAAATCTGCAGTTCAAACACTAACAAAGTGGTTATACTGTCACTATTTTTTTAAAATATTTAATAGTTGATTGATGTAATAACTCTAAATGTCTTAGGCAGAGCTATCAAAACATTCACTATTACAAATACATCCCAATGTTTTGAGGCTGTTATAGTGTTTGTTTACAATTACATTTTTTACAAGTATTGGTTTAAAACAAGATTATATTTTGGCTATAGATGAGGTATGACAGTAGCACTAATTTGCTCTTGAGGTATTGATAGGTTATATTCTTCCACAATCAATGTTTATACCAATTCAACAGTCCAGAAAATATTTCACAATTACAGTTTGTCCCTTTCAGCCAAACCTCCAAAACCTCCAATTTATATTGATTAATCAAAATGGCAATGTAGGTTACAACTACATAACAACTACATATTTAACCCTTTAAATGTGTTCAATCATCAAATAAATCATTTAAAATGTAAGCAATGAAGCAATTATTTATTAATTTAAGTTGTTCACTTGGGTTTCCTTATATTTGCCAGATATAAAAAACGTCGTTTGGGCTATTGTTAGCCTATTAATCTAATATTGTTGTTAACACACATCTTTTTATTAGGTTAAATATTCTCACTTACCGATTTTAGATGCTACATCTACTTACGGGGAAGGGGAAAGTATTTTCAGACTAAATACTCTTACATTAATTATTATTCTACTGGCTAAGCAACTGTTTGTCTGATACTTCAACAATATTTTTTTTACGATAAAAAAGCTTTCCCGTTATTTCCACTACAATTGCCCTTTATGACACGGACATCTATTTTTACATATGTAAGTACACCTAATGATGAGTCTATTAATACAACAGTGAACAAATAGTGTCAATAATAACATGCACAAGCATCACTTACATCTTTACGTTTCTTCCTCTCAGCATGACAGGTGGCACACAACAGAATCACTTTAGTTTTATGTCGCCCACCTTAAAAACGTAAAAATAGATCTGAATTAATTCCACTCCAAAAAACAGTTGGTCAATATTTTGAATTGCTTCCATGAGGTCCTCTGTTGCAGCGTGCACAACTTGTCCGAGGTGAGGGGCTACCACACTGACAACTGCGCGCACAGCGTAAAAGCACCTTGAGTGCTCTCTCAACCGAGCCTTAGTTTCTATGCAACCAGAAAACCAGTACCGCTACTTTGCTGTAGTGATCATAAATTGGTAGCTAGCAGGGACACGACTCATGAAGTACTTTAGATAGCTTCATCAAGCGTGTGATGCTGCCAATCATTACTAAAACTATAAACCGCAAACGTCAGCCCCGGAACGCAATACATTTAAACTTTAAAGACATAGGCTACAAAAAAGATGTATATGCTCACATAATAACGTAACTGAATTTGTTTTGTATCATGTCCAAAATGTTGTTCTCTAGTAACTTTTGTATTTTGAGTAACTTCTTAGCTATTGCAAGTAGGCTTAACCCATGCTCTCATATTTCCCCCAGATATAAACTATAGAATACAAGCACACAGACATTGGTTCTTGAATAATGTAACCTTATACTGTTTAGGCCTATTGTGGTCAACTCATCTACATGATAATTACAACATGGTTGTTAATCCAGTGTTGTTAACCATGTTAACAACACTGGATGTGGTTCTTAGGGTCCATGGTTGGTCCTTGCATTCATAGCTCCACCTTTTCATTTTGAGTGGTCATTAGCAAAAAAACTACCAAAAACAATGACAGCGAACTGCTTTGTTATTGTTTGAACTGCAGATTGCCCTTTCAAGAAATATCAAGATCTTCTTGCTTCTGCATGCCACTTTCTGCCAGCTGCAGAAGGAATCCATCTAATCAAAACCACACATGATAATCACAGACCCTGGCTGGGATTCTAGAGGGGCTACCATGCAAGCAGTGAACACATATCATTAATGGAATTTAAATCAATGGAAACACCCAACTTTGCCCCTCTGGGTTCCCTCAAACCTACAAATCAATGTCAATGAGGTGTACGCATGACGAATGGTGGAATGTGGCCCGCAGTGCTTCTGCAAAATGGATCCAGAGTAGACTTGGTGGGAAATACTTGTATATATATACTATATATTTTGATATGAGGCTTTTACTTGTCAATTAGAGATACCAGGAGGAGCATGAAGATAAAATAAGAAAACATGGGACTAATCGTATCTCCTCGCCCACACACACTGCGTCCCAAATGGCATCTTATTCTATAGTTTACTCAATGTAAGGGAAGGGTGCCATTTGTGACAGAATAGGGATGGGAATGCTACCAGCCAGTAAAAGGCATTGACTCAATTTTCTCAATTTTCTCGGATTACTTCAGAGAGGGTCCAAGCACGGAACAGATGCATTCGGTAATAACAGAATCTAGGCTACCTAATGCAAATAGACTCCTAAGTCCTCTAACGCCTTTCCTCTTTCCGGTACAAATTGCTATGCCCAGAAGGAATAACCGTAGCCTTTATGGCACAAATTGACACAAAAGGTGGTAGTCAGCCACGGTATTGCTGGAGTGCAACTAAATTGTGTTTTTATCTCAGGTGTTCCCCGGTAGGTTGTATAACTTTGTATGAACAAAGACATGGGTGCGTTGTGCGAAGACCGTTGAAGCTAGGTCTGGTAGGATGAAATAAAAGCTAATCCGGAGTCTGGTTCTATCCTCTGTCTCTCTCTCTCTGTTTCCGCAGCTTCGAGCTCAAGACCAAGATTAAAGTCTTGCTTTGTTTGGGTGAACATGACATTACTTAAAACATTTTTATTTTGTTGGTTTTTTCACATTCTTTCATCAGACGTGACAAAAATGAGAAAATAATTCTCCACGCCGTCTCCGGTGAACACGTTAGTGCAGGTCGTCAGGTCTATCTGCAAAGAACGTTCCAATGAATATCTACAATGCAGTTGTACAATGCACCTTTTTATAAAACTGGACATTTTTGATGATATATTACAGTTGTCATATGAAATTCCCCATGGAGACGTTGAGTAATCTCTCTGTCTTTCTCCAAATGTGATGATGTAGTAGGCCTTATAAATAGAATAACATTGAGAATACCACGTCAGGCAAATTGAATGTCACTTGTATTCCCTCAGTGCCTCAATTATTATTGAGCCATTAACCAGTGTTTCATGATTTGTCTCTAGACTACAAATGTTCATATTTAAATATATATATATATCTCAGTATTCCATTATAGTACATATCTATATTATAGTCAATATATCAAGGCAAACTCAAGTATTGAGAGAGATTATTGTAATGTCAACGTTTAAACATAGTGAGCACACCTTTATTTCTTGTGCTGTGTATCATCTGAGTCACTGCTCTGCCATTTATGTGCTGCAGCCATCTACAGTTTCTGCTTGTTTCTTGACTTTTATTCCCCTCAGTCTTTATCATATCGAGCATTCTTTGGTCATTCACTGTAGAGGTCGACCTTCGCTCACTGGGCGGGTTTGCTATTTCTTAGCTTACCAGAGGTGTAATTTTTTTTATTATGTTACCATCTGTTGTTTTTCATTTTTCGGAGTCATTATTTCAGATTTTCCTGTTTTAGTTCTGTTTCTGGACTTTCAGTGACACCTTGTTGGTTCTGATGTTGACAAGTACGAGGAGTAGTCTCCAATATATTTATTGCCTTGAAATAGGAGATCACAATATCTTAAAGTTGTTGTCATTTCTAAATGATGAAATCAATACGTGCAGTGATCATTTAGGGTGATAATGTGTACTTGTACTTTGTGTACTTTGATCATTCATCAAGATGGTTCCTTAATCACAACAGGCATTTTATGTACATGTACGTGACAACCTTGGCAGAGGTTTTTCAAACCCAAACCTCTGCAGTTAATTCAGATTGGACGGAAGAAGTAAAGACAATAATATTGGATGCCAGTTGGAATTGAAAGCTATCAAAGTAAGACAACTGAATATAAAAAGCAATTATATTCAATCACTTCTAAATACAATCAAAAGTATAAATATTTGAAAATTACTTAATTGCTGGCTTTAACTATTTGATGTTAAAAAGGCATCAAATAATTAGCCTTCCGTTTCCAGTGGCCTTCAATCAATTCACCCAACTCTGCAGGCAATGATGGAGACTTGGAGGGATGTGTCAATCATGTGGTGGCATCTGATATTTTGTGAAGGGCATGTTGAGAAATGTGGAGTTGATGGCCTGAGACAGGCACAACGAGAATCTAAACATGTCTGCTTCCAGAGTGGCTAACTTATTTTCACATTCCTTTAAACCTCAGACATGAAATGTGAGAACAGTCATTTCACTACTTTATTGCTTCTACTACTCAGTTAAAATATAGTCCATTCACAGCCATTGTGTTGGTAGTCAAGAAATAGACGGCTGGCCATTTTTTGCTAATGGTCTTCACCCTCTCATTGTATCTTAAGCTTCTTCATAAGTTAAGCAATTTGGAGAAGGCACTTCCAAGCTCCCTTCTTACATATGTACCGTGTTAAATAGCGCAAAAGCTCATTGGAAATGAGTACTGGAACCTCTAATTGAAAATATATATTACAATATTTTTACATCATCTTCAGATCCTCAGTAAAACTATTCTGGAGAGTTTGTTGTAAGTAAATGCTTAATAAATTATAAAATCTGTCAACCTCTATCCCTAGCGCCAACTATCCCTGTCTGACAACAGACATCAAGCCACTCCAGTGAGCCCTCGACAGCTATCCACAGATCTGCCACACAGCCAGCATCTGTGTCCCCTGCAATCCCTGGCAGTCAGACAACATCAAGGCCCCAAAAACACAACATCAATAAGTAAACAGGAAGGGAGGCAGGCAGCTAGTGTCCATCTCACTACATTACTAATGTCCCTCTTTAACTTCACATGTGCTTCTATTTTCAGACTGCTTGTGTATTCTGAAGCCTATCCACTAAATAAGAGGCAGAGTATGTGTGTTTGTGTGTGTGTACATGTGCGTGTGTGTGTCTGTTGATGGTAAAGCTTTTCGTTAACGGATTCAAATGGGCAATTCAATTATTTATTCAACTGACAGGATCTGGGTTTTGTTCAGCTCAAGCTCACCCTGCAAGATTCCACTGTATTAAAGGCAATTAAGCCTCACCAATAGAACGGTGAGGTTATATTCCATCGTATTTTGTTGAGACAGTCTAGGCTGGAAATATCAGTTGGTGGAATGGATTTCTAGCAGTCTCAAATCTGTATGTTTATGCAGGTCTGTACGACAAGACCAGAGCAAAACAACTGGCTGCTGTCATGGCACATGTCAGTGTGGTAAATGAAAAAGACAACAAAATAGCACTGGTAAGCTCAGGAACAGCAAAGACCTGGTCGATCAACACAACAGGGGATTGTATTTCTAACGGTTAAGTACAAAGTGTCACAACCAATCTGACTGTTCTTGAACACTCTAGTAGGTAGGCATAGTTGTGTCAAAGTGTGTATGCAGTAAATTAAGCCAGCAGAGGTAAATCACAAGATGCTTACTACAATAAACCCAACCACAGAATGGCCAGGTACTGAAAAGTACCTTACAGAGAGTGAATCTGGTAACAACGAGAAGTGGTTCACTTATCTTCACTGATGATGTGACCACTGTCGGAGGGTTCATTCTGAAGTGTACACTAGTTCCTTCTGTATCTGTTAAGATACAAACAAATGGCTCCAATATAATCACTTTATAATGCAGCAGGACAATGTCCAGAAACACATTGCAGTGTTTGCAAAAATAGTAGAAGGTTCTTGTTAGGCTAATAACCCAGTCCAATTAAGAATACTTAATACTATGACATGCTGAAAACAAGACTGAAGGCTAAAACGCTCAGAAACAAGCTGGAACTGACAATGGCTGCAGGCTACTTTGGTAAACTAAAATGGGGGAAACTCTGTACAATATGTGTTTAATATTGGATCATGTCCATTTCCGAGTCAGACATTTTTCTTTTTCAAACTCCTTTAGTTTAATGTGGAAAATTCAGTTTTACAATGGATTTTAGCAGCAAGATGTAGACCAGATCCAGAGATACAACATGATATGTGACAATTGCAATTTATTCACTGTTCTTGCCTGTGTGTGAAAATGTCTTAGTCAGCTGTACTGATGGAAAACAGCCAGCTCTCCCACACTTGGTACACACAGGATATTACTGTTCTCCTTTAAACATGGACCAGTAAATAAAATGGAAATGCTTAATGAATCGTGCACAATTTTCTCAGGTGAACAATTAACTCACAGGAGACTTAAGGACCATTAGAAAATGTGCATCTTGGTTTTTCTCTTGAGTATGCAGTATGTATCACCCAGTATTTGTGACTATACCGCATTCTTGTGACTAGAACCTTCATTTCCAGCCTAGAGACATCTGCTGGGTCTTTAATGGTTCTCGGGAGAGCAATTTTGGTACCGAATAGAATCATTTTGGCTTCCAGCTAAGGACTTTGCTGCCACCATGGGGAATCTGTCAGAAGGCAATGAGGAGCTTGAGAAAACGGTCCAATTATAAACATTATTTGGACTCTGAGCCAAAACGCCAGCATAGAGAGGGAGAAGGCTTGATCTGGAATGGGGTTTGTAGAGGCCAGTAGGGCAGTTTGAGTAGGTGAAGGTTGTGTGTTCTTGGATATGGTGTGCTGTAATGCAGACAAGACATTAGGAGCATATGAAGCTGAAGACAGGACAAAGTCCAGATTTCTATGAAGACAATGGGCTCAACAGATAAGGAAACTAACAAGACTAGATTATAATAAAGTAACAATTAGCATTACCACAGCATTGATGAAGGCATAAGGCTCTGATTATGGCATGGAGGTTTAGGCACCTTGCACTTTCACCTTTTGTATTCTTTTTAGCATGAATTAAACTATTTTTGCGCTTATCAGATAACATACCATATGAAACATGCACAAAGTCGGCATATGGATAATCTTTCTTTATAAAACCTTTTTTCTTCTCTATTATATAAGATGTGCCCTTCCCACTTATGGGAGGTGCTTCAGGAAGCATGGCATGAAAGCTTTTCAGATTACCTAAAGAATTAACATTTCTTATTGAAATTAATTTAATGTATGTTTTCATTGATAACAAAAATTATTCTTAGCAACCCCAAACTTTGTTAGTGTATATACCTGCCTGCCTCCTGTACATTTTACATAACATCAATGAGCAAAGTACCCTTTTGTAAACTGCAAAGAACCATTGAAGAGCTCAAAGTGCTCTTCTTGGTGTTATTATGGTTTTGCATACAGTTTAACTACACCCATGCAAAATAACTCCTATACTTATGAATATGAATGCACATAATGTTGTCAAAAATAATCTATATTTAAGAAATTTAGCAGGTGTCATCCAGTGCATAAATGTTAATACTTCTTAATATAGCTCTGAGTTGTTATTTATGATGCAATGTGAATAGTAAATGAACGAGTCAGCAGTTGCCTGCAGTCACTTTGATCCTTTAAAACACAGCCAATCTACCAGTCGATGACACAGTCGATGACATGGCTCAATTGGTTGATGCTCAATGTGATTGATCGGGGGAACGTGACCACTAGCCTTGTGAATATGCATAGACCAAATATGTTTATTCCTCCTGTTTGTCTAAATGTCCAATGTAGTGTATCACACACATTGTTTAAGTTGTTTAAAGCTACAGTATCTCTCTGGGCAGAAAGTGATTATTTGCTTGTAAAAAAAAAAGAAGAATTGAGGACAGCAAATACCGTCTGCATCTGATAATCAGCACATAAAGATCACTTCATTTAGAAACCATTTGAGTCAAATGCTTGCTTATCTGGCACAAAATTACAACTCTTACTGGAATTTCCCACAGGACTTATTGAATAAATTACACAAAAATCTACCAAGCATATTGCTGTAGTTTTGCACTCTGATGTTAAATGGTGATGTGTTTTTAAATAAACAATTACTTCTCAAAAAATTGGCTTTGAACAATTTTCTCAAGTGCACTAAAACCTTTCCACATTACTGTAGATGTCTAATTTTCATAACATTACTGGTTATAGTGTTTTTTACAAGGAAGCATTTGCAGGCTCATATTAAAATACCATAAAACTCATTAAGTCAACCACCACTTCTACTAGTTTGTCTGTATTTATGTTGAGGTAATATTTCACTGCACCATTCCACCTTCTAGTCAACCTCCCCACAATTGACGGTCTAACTGGTATCAGTAATGTGACCGACCGGGGGGGTGCCAACTGTGATGCTTAGTAGAAAGATCGATGGAGTGTCGAAGGCATAGTCATTGGGGTAGAGTGAGTAGGGAAGGGGTGAGAGCATGTATGTTTGTGCCACCATATAAATAGTCATGAAATGTGCTCATCCATTTTCACATAAGTCAGTGATTCACTGACGGTTGTAGCTGGATGCATTCCACTGGGATTTTTCTTGCTGTTGTTTAGAGTAACGTTGTGTGAATCAGAGCTGAAGTCCACAAACAGTATACTTTCATAAATCTGTGCTTTGGAAGTGCTTGAGAATGTGGTGGAAGGCCATGTTAAAAGTGTTGTCTAAAGGTCTAGTGCTACACGTCTGTATGTCATTCAGGCAGAATACACTTTGTCTTTTTAGGACTGAAAATATGATTTAACACAGGCAGGAACATTGCATTGTTCTTCTGACATAGAGTTTGTGTGTTAAAACAGGGGAGAGAGGATCAGCACAATGCTTGCATATGAGAGGAGAGACCGGCTCTGTAATGTCATGCGGTACGAGAAGGGTGGGAGGACAGGCAGGGGAGGAAAGAAGGAGGTAGGAGGGATTCTAGGATAGCAGAGGGGTAAGGAATAGGGGGCCTGGATAGGCCAACACATGAATTGTTGCTTATTCTCACTACCTATGCATTGCCTGTTAGGAAGTCCAGATGCCAGATGCTGAAGGAGCTCTCAATCTCCAGGACTTGAGCTTATATGGAAATGATTATGGTGTATCTGTAGTTCATAAACAGCATTCTCACATAAAAGTTCCCAGTCCAGGTTTGAAATGCTTGTATGGAATGCACAGGGTGTATTGCGGTCTGCATGAAGTTAGCTGGTATTATGGACTGGGTCAGGGAGATGTTGAAGATGTCTATGAAGACACCTGCCCTCTGATGTTGACCTGTTTTAAGGTTAGCTATAGGGATCAAAGTCGCATAGTTGTCCAAAACAGCAGGTGCTCTCAGGCATTGTTAAGGGTTACATGCCTTGAAATAAGCATGGAAGGCGTTCTGCTCAACTGGAAGGGAAACTTGCAGAGTGTCTTGTAGTCTGTGGTGGCTTGCACACTTTTCCAACAAGCATTTTAGCCGAGGTAGAATTCATCCTTAGCCCTTAACAGTCTTTTGGCTTGTCAAAATAAGCAGCTCAGGCATTTAACTTAGGATAATGTTGCTTTTAATATAAGGCTTCTTTGAGGTATTTGTATACAGACTATTTGAATAATATTTTTTTGAATAAAAATACATTGCACATAAACTGCAATGCAACTCAATTGGGTACCTAGCAAATGTGCAAATGATCTCATAAATGCGTTGACTGGGAAGGATTTTATGATGCAGTGCTGCCTCCCATAGTGTTAGTCCCACCCCCTATAAAAAAAGCGTTTTGATTTGTTCTTTAAACCCAAGACACGGACCATACAAAAATGCCACTGGTTTGAGGGAAACCGTAAACCTCTGTCTGATAGGTCCAACTTATTGGCGGGAGTCAGTACGTTGGAAACTTGAACATTTCAAAAGTTAACAAGAAGGGCAACATTTAGCCGCGTTGCAGAAGTTTGCAAAAGTTAGGGACATAACTTCCTGTACGTTATGCAACAGGGCTATTCATTGTAACTTAGGTAGTACATTGTTATATGTATCGCATCTAAATATCGGAAAACTCAAGTAATCTCGTACGGGACACCCTACAACTGAATAATGGCGGAACCATTGAAGGTTAGGTTGCTATTTAGCGAACGTTACAGTAGCTTTGTTAGCAAATGTTACCATCTTGTTTTCATGTTGATGTGCAAGCATTTTGATAAACCTTTGGTTCATTTTTATTCTTTCCCTGGTTCCTCCTTAATATTTTAACAATCACTGATGAACAACAAATGTTGGATGGCTACATGCAGTGCTTTTGTTTTGTTTTTATGTACTGTAACTAGTTACTGTAACAGTTTACTGGCGATTAGTAAAGCTACCTCGTCCGTTCAGTGAATTTTGTGTTTTTGCTAGTACGGTTCAGTAACGTTAGGCAGCTATTTCCACCCTTAATTCTAGGCGTTCCTTAAATGCACCAGCGTTCTGGTGCATTTTTTAGGCAAAAGAGATCTGGGATAGACCACCTCTATTGTTCCAATAGAAGAAGTTTCATTAAGCCATACATTTTGATGAAGGCAGTCTAATGTGCGATTTGTCAGTTCCTTTTCTTATTTTATCCCTAGTACACTACTGTACTTTTGAAGGCATCCAGGCACTTGCATGTTTAGAACTTTTGACCCCCCTTATTTTTCAGAGTTTGTTTGAGAATAAGGCTGTGGAGAAATCAAAGAAGAACCCCAACCGCCTGTCAGTGGAGAGAATCTACCAGAAGAAGACCCAGCTGGAGCATATTTTGCTGCGTCCCGACACTTACATTGGTTCTGTGGAACCTGTCACACAGGTAATCAGTGTCAGAGTATATCATTCTACATGTGCAGTACACTCTCTGAAAGGTAACGGAGCCCTGTTTGCAGGCTGGGATAAACAGTTTGTTGTAGGGGTTACATTGGGTTAAAAGCAACTGCTTTAGAACGCAATGGTTGGAACCCCCCCCCCCAAAAAAACTATGGAAATGTATTTCACTACTGCATTCACTATTGTTCACTTTATTTCCTCTATTGCCTTGTTATCAGAATTTTGTCAGTATGACATTCAAGCAACACCATAACAAAACAAACAGTCTACTTTTTCCTCATTAGATCCAATCACAAATAAGAATGAATGCGTGTCACATTCTTGAGAAGGTTTCCCTAAACAACTGATGCGGACAAATGTTATGTAGCAGAGCAAAAGTCGCTCTTATGAAGAGAGTCTGGGAAGTGACTAAAATGTGAAACATTTAAATGGCTTTGACTTGTTTGTTGGAATTTTCTTAACTTTTACTGTCACTTTCCTCTCCAGCAAATGTGGGTGTTTGATGAGGATGTCGGAATGACCTGTCGAGATGTAACCTTTGTGCCTGGTCTTTACAAGATATTTGACGAGATACTTGGTACGAAGCAACTGTTCAGTAAAGGTTTCTGTATTCATTAGACAGGTGTATGTCTCCATATTCGAAAGCTGTGCTAGATTATGATGGATCTTTTCTTTTTTCATCAGTAAATGCAGCTGATAATAAGCAAAGAGATAAAACCATGTCCTGCATCAAGGTCAACATTGATCCGTAAGTCGTCTCATGTGTATATGGCATAGATGCTCAAATTTGAATGCTGAAGTTTTTAAGCAGTGATGGCAGTGGTCCTATGAAATGGGAACATTAGAATGTATTATAAACTAGGTGGTTCGACCCCGGAATGCTAACTGGCTGGAAGCCCTAGTCTATATATGACTGTATACAATGGGTGTGAGAATCTTTTTTTTTTTTTTTTGCAGTGCTAAATGGTTTTAAATTTCAGGAAGGCACCTCAGGGGATAGTGCCAATATACCACAGCTAAAAGTGCCATGTGTAAACGCAGCCCTTAGATGTGATATGTTAGCAATAGGCCCCCTCCTCATGCCTTCCTCCTTCAGTTATATAACACTGAAGCGAACTGTTCCTCCTGTTTCAGTGAGAACAACACCATCAGTGTTTGGAACAATGGGAAGGGTATTCCGGTGGTGGAGCACAAGGTGGAGAAGGTCTATGTGCCAGCTCTCATCTTCGGGCAGCTCCTCACCTCCAGTAACTATGACGACGACCAGAAAAAGGTTACCGGTAAGGCTGCAGAATTACCACGTGTCAGAGTAACCAGGCTTATGTGAACCTGCCACCTGCAACTTCACATTGTTTAACTCTACCGTCAGGTGGCCGTAACGGGTATGGCGCCAAACTTTGCAACATCTTTAGCAACAAGTTCACCGTGGAGACGGCCTGCAAGGAGTCCAAGAAGACCTTCAAGCAGGTCAGTCAAAATAAACCAACGGCCCCGTTGAAAGTGGGGCTCCACAGTATGACCGTCTTGCTGGCCTACGCAACTGGAAACGCCTGTGGGGGAACTCTTGAAATTAAGTATTTGCTTATGCGCGAATGCCGCATATTTTTTAACCCCATAAACTAAAGCTAATAGGCATTTTCATACTAACCTGTGCAACTCAATCAAAGCGTGGGTCCAAAACGCATACGTCTGCTAGGCATGTTGCATCAAACTACCAACCGCCTGATTTTGTTGATTTAATCTTTTGTAATACATGAATGTTGTTACACCAAGCAACAAATACACATTGCTAAATCTATGAACAATGTACACTAATTACGTAGTAATTAAATTGGGTAAATGTAGAAGTGCAGGACATTCTGTAAGTCGTCGTCTCCTGTGCTCCTACAGACGTGGTATGACAACATGGGGCGGGCCGGTGAGTCCAAGATCAAGCCGTTTGACGGCGACGAGTTCACGTGCATCACCTTCCAGCCGGACCTGTCCAAATTTACGATGCAGACCCTGGACAAGGACACCATAGCCATCATGACTCGACGGGCCTACGACATAGCCGGTGCCACCAAGGGTGTCCGAGTGTTCCTCAATGGCAAGAAGCTGCTTGTAAGTGCAGACAGGCGTACTGGTACGGAGTGATTGACGTACAGTGTACATGCTTTACGATGGCACTAAGACGTTTCCACCCCCTTGGGCGTTTGCGGCTTTCTTTGCGATACAACAAGATTTCAAAACTGATCGTCACTCGTCTGCCGTATCCTTAGGTGAATAGTTTCCGTAGCTACGTGGACCTTTATCTAAAGGACAAAGTGGACGAGCTGGGCACGCCTCTGACTGTGGTCCATGAGACGGTGAATGATCGCTGGGAGGTTTGCCTCACCATGAGCGAGAAGGGCTTCCAGCAAGTCAGCTTTGTCAACAGCATTGCCACCACTAAGGTAAACGGGCAGTTGACCAAAGTAACCAGGGTTGCTTTAATGCCTATGTCGACCGTAACTGTGGTTTTGAATAGGAAGTTTGCCAGGTGACAATTATCATTTTCTTTTTTTATGTTGTTTGGTGCCAATGTCACCATGGGTCCTTTCTAACCTGTTTGTGGTGTCGTACATTAAGCATTAATGTAAATGAGGTATTACGCTGTTTCTTATTGTGTCTGTCCTCTGGCCCCAGGGTGGGAGACACACTGACTATGTGGCAGACCAGGTGACGGCTAAGCTCATTGAGGTGGTCAAGAAGAAGAACAAGGCTGGGGTGGTTGTCAAGCCTTTTCAGGTACCTTCAAGCCTCTCATTGTCCCTCAAACAAATCTGGCCAATATTTTCTTTTTCTGTTTACTCTTTAAAAGTGGACATGTTAACGGTTGTACTTTTGTCCCACGATCCTCAGGTGAAGAACCATATTTGGCTTTTTGTCAACTGCCTGATCGAGAACCCCACCTTTGACTCCCAGACAAAGGAGAACATGACCCTGCAGCAGAAGAGCTTTGGTTCCACATGCCCCCTCAGTGACAAGTTCATTAAACAGGTAAGAGGCCTTAGGTAGTCAAAGATTTTATAAATGGAAAGTTAAGTAAGAAAACAGTCTCTAATTTTTTTGTGGAGATGTTGATATTGAGGTTTTCCACCGTTTTATGTAGGACTAGGAATTCTGGCTTGTTGAAATGGTTGTTTCTAGTTTGTGTATAGTTTTATGCAGTGTCAGAAATTAACTGTTTGGCTTGGGTAAATGAAAAAAGGGGACTGGTAAATGAGAAAATCTGGGGCTGCAACTAATCGGAAAACGTTGATAATATAAATTGTTGGCAGGAGCAACAGACTATTGGCCAGTCAGTGATGTCGAGGAGCTTATGTCCCCTATAGTAAACAGTGCTACGAAAGCTTTGAGTCATTTCAAAACAAGTGTCCGTGGCAGGCCAACGTGAGTCATTTCCTCAGCATTCATGCCCGATATTTTATTGCAGGTCTGTTTTGTTACAAACATTTAACCCGTGTGGCGGCTAGCCTTCTGACATTTACCCTCTCTGGAAGGGAGTGCTCCTAATCTCAGCTTGTTACCTGTATAAAAGTCACCTGTCCACTGAAGCAATAATCATTAAACTGTCAATCTTCCTCGATCTGGGGCTCCATGCAAGATCTCACCTTTTGGCTTTTCAATGATCATGAGAACGGTGAGTAATCAACCCAGAACTACACAGGAGGATCTTGTCAATGATCTCAAGGCACCTAAGTCACCAAGAAAACAATTGCTAACACACTACGCAGTGAAGGACTGAAATCCTGCAACGTCCGCAATGTCCCCCTGCTCAAGAAAGCACATTTACAGGCCCGTCTGAAGTTTGCCAATGAACATCTGAATGATTCAGAGGAGAACTGGGTGAAAATGTTGTGGTCAGATGAGACCAAAATCGAGCTCATTGGCATAAACTCAACTCACCTTTTTTGGAGGAGGAGGAATGCTGCCTATGACCCCAAG
The DNA here is from genome assembly GCA_016801125.1 of Novumbra hubbsi. Taxonomy (NCBI): domain Eukaryota; kingdom Metazoa; phylum Chordata; class Actinopteri; order Esociformes; family Umbridae; genus Novumbra; species Novumbra hubbsi. The sequence goes on along the minus strand of JACXGK010001536.1, from coordinate 25,594 downwards.
AACACCATCCCCCGTCAAACATGGAGGTGGAAAAATCATGCTTTGGGGGCGGGTGGGGGGTTCTGGTAAGGGGACAGGACAACTTCACTGCATCAAAGGGAGGATGGATGGGACCAAATCTTGGGTGAGAACCTCCTTGCCTCAGCCAGGGCATTGAAATGGGTTGTGGATGGGTATTCCTGCATGACAATGACCCAAAACACACGGTCAAGGCCACAAAGGAGTGGCTCAAGAAGAAGCACATGAAGGTCCTAGAGTGGCCTAGCCAGTCTCCAGACCCTAATCCCATAAAAAATCTGTGGAGGGAGCTGAAGGTTCAAGTTGCCAAACGTCAGCCTCAAAACCTTAAACACTTGGAGAGGATCTGCAAAGAGGAGTGGGACAAAGTCCCTTCTGAGATGTGTGGAAACCTGGTGGCCAACTACAAGAAAGTCTGACCTCTGATTGCCAACAAGGGTTTTGGCCACCAAGTACTAAGTCATGTTTTGCAAAGGGTTGAGATATTTATTTCACTTCAAGTAAAATGCAAATCAATTTAACTTATTTGAAATGCATTTGTCTAGATTTTATGTTGTTATTCTGTTTTTCACTGTCCAAATAGCCCTATCAATTAAGTTATAGACTGATTATTTCTTTGTCAGTGGGCAAACTAACAAAATCAGCAGTGGATCAAATATTTTTTTCTCTTTATGGTATAACCTTATTTCATTCAAAATTGTCCATTTTGAAATTCAGCCACTGATGCTGTATCTTGAAAGCGATGACCTCTACATTTCTGTTCCCTCGATTGAATGAACTAATCCACTCATACACCCTCTACTTGTTTTAGGTTGAATAATCTATGGTTTGTCAAACAGGCCAACTCGTGCGGGATAGTAGAGAGCATAATGAACTGGGTGAAGTTCAAAGCCCAGACTCAGCTCAACAAGAAGTGCTCTGCCGTAAAACACACCAAAATCAAGGGCGTTCCCAAGTTGGATGACGCCAATGATGCAGGTAAATTCATCACCATGTGAAATTGACCGTTTTTGTTGCAATTTACTGAACTTGCGGTGTTGGGGAAAATTTCTTCCGCTGACCTTAACGTTGTCATTTCACATCCTTACCAACAGTTGCAGTTTACGCTGGCTATTGATAACTATCAACCATGTGAACAAATGTGATACTGCTATTAAACCTCACATCAGAAATACTTGAAAACATCAATGGTAGCTTTATCCTATGGTATAAATCACAACTTGCTTATACTCATAGTTGACATTTGAAGTATATATTTCTTTTTACACCCACGGGGTAGAGGCCTGTGACCACCCACCAGTATGACCAGTGAAATAATAATTCTATCCACCGTCTAATGCCAACATCGACTAATTCCCCAGGTGGTAAGAACTCCAGTGGCTGCACTCTGATTTTGACCGAAGGAGACTCAGCCAAGACGCTGGCCGTGTCGGGTCTGGGCGTGGTGGGCAGGGACCGCTATGGAGTCTTTCCCCTCAGGGGCAAGATGCTCAACGTGCGGGAGGCCTCACACAAGCAGGTCAGAACACGGCCTTTTACCTCTATTACTCATGAATGGGCAGTTGAAAGACCCCATCAATCCTTGTGGTGGAAGTATTCAGTATTACAAGTATTTGAACTAGAGACGTGTGTGTGTGTGAATGTATGTGTGCATATGTATATCATTCCACATTAACAATTCCACATGAATAATGACATTTAAATGATCCTGTATGTATTTGTTACAAAGAAGGTTAGGCGTTTACTACAGTGATCTGTTGTTCCTATGGTTTGGTCCCGGTCCTGTCGAATCAGATTATGGACAATGCTGAGATCAACAGCATCATCAAGATCCTGGGGCTCCAGTACAAGAAGAACTACAGCGACCCAGACTCCCTCAAGTCCCTGCGCTATGGCAAACTTATGATCATGACCGATCAGGTATGTACTGCCTAACGGCGTGTTCTCTCCGATTTTCAGTTGAACACGTAAACATTTATTTGCCAAGCCCGTTTCACTTTTGTGCGGCTAATTTTAATGTTATTTCATACGTAAACCTTTTTTGTAATGTTAACCTCCCTCTTGAGACTTGAGATCGTACCTCTCAGATATCGGCTATCCGTGGTCAGTCTGAAATAGGTCGGTTGTTTCAGACAAAGCAGTGCTCATAAAACCGATGCTTTCCTGTATGGATGTCTGTCTGGACAGGACCTGGATGGCTCCCACATCAAGGGGTTACTAATCAACTTTATCCACCACAACTGGCCTTCGCTGCTACGCCACAACTTCCTGGAGGAATTCATCACACCTATTATCAAGGCACGTGGGTTGATTTGGGCACTAAGTTCGCACCTCTTGGTGAACCTGAATGTTTATTACAGATATATTACGTGAAGTCGATGTTACCATGCTTGTATAGCGTTCTGAAAGGATGCTCATGTAACAGCACTGCCATCTGTTGGTGATAGGTGGGAACTTGACTCCATTTAAATATACGCTACCGCACGATTTGTTGGTTTTGACCAAGAGATCAGTAAAATAAAGTCATGTTTTCAAAGATATGTGATTCAAATTTCCTGTGCATATAGCACTTCCAGGCATGATTATTAAAACCCGACTGTTTTTGCTAAATGTCCAGGCCATAAACAAGAAGCAGGAGCTGTCCTTTTACAGCATCCCTGAGTTCACAGAGTGGAAGGACAACCAGCCCAACATTAAATGTTGGAAGATAAAATACTACAAAGGTTTGTCCCCTGTGGTAGTGAAGCTGAACAAGTAAGCAGCCCCATGTCTTTTCCTCAACTGCTTAAGGCGGACGTTTAGACAAGCTTCTAACATCGCCTGTAACTCCAGGTTTGGGGACCAGCACATCGAAGGAGGCGAAGGAGTACTTCTCCGACATGCCGAGACATCGCATCCCCTTCAAGTACGCCGGGCCTGCCGACGATGAGGCGATTACCCTGGTAAGATCGTACTGTGCTCCGATTACCCTGGTAAGATCGTACTGTGCTCCGATTAGACTTACCCTGGTAAGGCGATTACCCTGGTAAGATCCTACTGTGCTCCGATTACCCTGGTAAGATCCTACTGTGCTCCGATTAGACTTACCCTGGTAAGGCGATTACCCTGGTAAGATCCTACTGTGCTCCGATTACCCTGGTAAGATCGTACTGTGCTCCGATTAGACTTACCCTGGTAAGGCGATTACCCTGGTAAGATCCTACTGTGCTCCGATTAGACTTACCCTGGTAAGGCGATTACCCTGGTAAGATCCTACTGTGCTCCGATTAGACTTACCCCGGTAAGGCGATTACCCTGGTAAGATCCTACTGTGCTCCGATTAGACTTACCCCGGTAAGGCGATTACCCTGGTAAGATCCTACTGTGCTCCGATTAGACTTACCCTGGTAAGGTGATTACCCTGGTAAGATCCTACTGTGCTCCGATTAGACTTACCCTGGTAAGGCGATTACCCTGGTAAGATCCTACTGTGCTCCGATTAGACTTACCCTGGTAAGGCGATTACCCTGGTAAGATCGTACTGTGCTCCGATTAGACTTACCCTGGTAAGGCGATTACCCTGGTAAGATCCTACTGTGCTCCGATTAGACTTTTCGTGTACACGTTTGTTAGGTAATGTTTCTCGGCCGTTCTCCCTTCAAATGTTTTGGCGATCTGATGAGTATTTCTCGGTTTCCGGGTGTTAGCAGCAGTGTCTCTCCACGGGTCTCCAACTCTGTCCTGTTCCCTCCTTAGGCCTTTAGCAAGAAGAAGATTGAGGAGCGTAAGGAGTGGCTGACCAACTTCATGGTCAACAGGCGGCAGCGCAGGGAGCACAACCTTCCTGAGGCATGTCCACGGTCCCCTTTGACCCTTTAGAGCAGGAGGCTGACGAATGTTTCTGATTGGATCCTCTCATGCCGCAGTTTGTCCAGCCCTGCTTTACGAGGGCAACCCAGTTGGTGAATCGAGTATCCAGTAGACTTTCAGTAAATATTTGTGTATATGTGAGTCTAGTTGTGCTTCTCTTTGTGTGTTTTTGTAGGACTACCTGTACGGCCAGGCCACCAAATCCCTTTCCTACAATGAATTTGTGAACAAGGAGCTGGTGCTGTTCTCCAACTCGGACAACGAGAGGTCCCTGCCTTGCCTGGTTGATGGTCAGTGGTACAACAGAGAGATGTTTGAAGTTTTACTGAAAAGATGGTGTGAACTACGAACTTACCTACGGTTTATTTACTTCATCACTTTAAAATGATCAGTGTTAAACTGATCCAGATGACATGTATTCATGACGGTTTTAGTTTTTTTGGGACTTTGCTTAATTTGTATCCTTGAAACCAGGGCTTAAGTAACAGCTGGGTCTGTTTGTGTCTGTCCCAGGCCTAAAGCCGGGCCAGAGAAAGGTGCTGTTCTGCTGCTTCAAAAGGAATGACAAGCGGGAGGTGAAGGTGGCTCAGCTGGCTGGTTCTGTGGCTGAGATGTCGGCCTATCACCATGGCGAGGTGAGACCTTTTGATTCATATGAAATTTTTCAATATCCTTTGATGTTCATATTTTAACTACTTGGACTGATGGGTATTTCGAGTCAGGAATTACTTTATGAACATGGAGTTTTCCTGTAACATGTAATTGGATGCACTCCTCTCTCTCCATGTCGCTGCCAGGTCTCTCTCATGATGACCATCGTTGGCTTGGCCCAGAACTTTGTGGGCAGCAACAACCTGAATCTGTTGCAGCCTCTGGGTCAGTTTGGAACCCGGCTGCATGGAGGAAAGGATTCAGCCAGTCCACGTTACATCTTCACCATGCTCAGGTCAGCTCCGTAACCGACCTGCTAGGGGACAAATGGCCAGAACAGATGATCCGAATGAATCTGGCAATTCTGATCTGTTACTAAAAATGCAACAATTAAAATTGTATTATTGATATTGTAACTAAACTCTGGCCACAAATCTAGGTATTTGATGACTAATAATTTTAAGTGTCTTGTATTAATTTAAGTGCTTGATTTTATCAATCCAAATTATCGTTTTTTCTTTTTATAGGTGTATATAAAACACAAGACGTGTCTTCCTTGTGTGGGTCAAAAACATGTCTAACACAACTGACCGTTACTATTCACACCAGATTGTAGCACTATTATTTTCAAGAAATATCTTAATTATTGCTATGGGAAATGGCTTAAGTTTAGGTTTTGTGTGGGAAAATCATACGCTCATTCAAGAATAAACATGAACTTTAAAGTGATCTTGAACAAAAACCTAAACTACTTAAAGGTTGTTTCTGAACAACCTATTTCCTGCTTTCCTTAATAAATACAAACCTTAAGATAATTAGTAATGCACAAGCTACCCGATGACAATCTAACCCCATTGCTGATCCACCCTGACCTAACTCGTTTCATTTAATGTACATTGTCTGTATATAACACACGCGCCTGTTTAGTTTAATGAACATAACAAACCAAATTAAAAACAATTCTACCAGATGCAAAAAAAAAAATTGGGCTGAGTTTACAGGGAATTTCTCATTGCACAATGGCCAAATCTGTTAACCGATTACATTACACTGGAAAAATACCCCCCCCACCCCCCCTTATTATTAATATGGCCATCCCTGAGTTGCCAAAACCCAACTCCAAGTGTAAAGTACTTTTTCCTCATTACATTAAGATGTCAATCCCACTTGTCTTCATGTCACAGCCCCCTGGCTCGTCTGCTCTTCCCCCCGGTGGATGACAACTTGCTGAAGTACAACTACGATGACAACCAGCGCGTGGAGCCCGAGTGGTACATCCCCATCATTCCCACCGTGCTGGTGAACGGCGCCGAAGGCATCGGCACGGGCTGGGCCAGCCGCCTGCCCAACTTTGACGTGCGTGAAATCGTCAACAACCTCCACCGCATGCTCAACGGGGAGGAGCCTCTGCCTATGGTGAGTAAGGGGGGGGGCGGGGACTCTGTGCCTGTGGGGAGGAGCTCAGATAATGTGGGCCCGTGGGGAGGAGCTATGACTCATCCAGAGCGACTGTGTTGGTTAACTGCCTCAGACAGGAATGGTCAGTCATTTTTCCGGCTCGTGAATTTTTGTCATACCTTTGAATTAGGGATAGCGAAATGTCAGCCAGCAATCTTGTCAATGTAATTGTTTTTTGCCGATCGCTACAAAAATGCAATAATTTGTGCTCTGACCAGATGTGCTTTTGTCTGAAAGAGTCTCATATTCAGTATTTCAGCTTTCAGTCAGGTTGTTCATTTGAAGGTTGCTTAGGAGGTAAAGGATTGGCCCATAGTGTATCAGACTGTTTATAGTTTATTGCAATGTCTTTAAACCCTAAATTCAAATGGTTCTTTGTTTGATTCTCTGATTTAGTTTTTACATTTTGATTTATATACACACATTTTTATATTGACCTTGCTCTGGTCAGCTCCCCAACTACAAGGGCTTCAAAGGCACCATTGACGAATTGACGACCAACCATTACATGAACAATGGAGAGGTGGCCATCCTTGACAGCACCACTATCGAAATCTCTGAGTTGCCGGTCAAGACCTGGACACAGGTTGGTGCATTAATACCCTGGCCTCTAGCCGCTCCCCTTACCAACGGTTGGCTTAAATTAGTAGGACAAGTTAAGATATTTTACCTGTTGGTTAAGTGTTTGTTAAATTGCTATAATATATTCATTCCAATAACAAAATTGTGTTAAGGATGTAGTAAACTGCATTGTTTTCAATTCTGTATGTTGTAGCAACATAAATTGCAGCAGGGAACCTGGATTAGTTGAGCTGTTCAGATGGCTCTGTTCATATGGTAACACAACGTGTCATATTTCACCCGCAGACCTACAAGGAGAACGTTCTGGAAGCCATGCTTAACGGCACGGAGAAGGTCCCGGCCCTCATCACCGACTACAAGGAGTACCACACGGACACCACGGTGCGCTTTGTGGTCAAGATGACCGAGGAGAGGCTGGTGGAGGCGGAGGCGGCCGGCCTGCACAAGGTCTTCAAGCTGCAGCAATCCCTCACCTGCAACTCCATGGTAGGGTCACCCTTCCACCAACTCCGCTGTTCTATCGGCTACTGTTTAGACAACGTGACAGAAACGACACTGACTGTCTATCTGGCCCTCTTATGTTGTTTCTACTGAATTTATACTTTCTAAAAGACACCAAATTTTTCCGATTAATGTTATAATACAATTGCAGGCACCTGGATATTCAAAAGGCATTTTGAGTTGTAAGACTCAAGATGGCAGACTGACATGTGGCTCTTTAGGTGCTGTTTGACCACGTGGGCAGCCTGAAGAAGTATGAGACCGTGCAGGACGTGCTGAAGGACTTCTATGAGCTAAGGATGAAGTACTACGTCCTGAGGAAGGACTGGCTGGCCGGCATGCTGGGGGCCGAGAGTGCCAAGCTCACCAACCAGGCCCGCTTTATTCTGGAGAAGATCCAGGGAACCCTGGTTATCGGTGGGTACCAGTTATCCATTTTTCTAAAGTCTATTTTACATCGGCAGTTGTCACAGCACTTAATCAAATCTCCAACCTGAAATCCCATAGAGGAAGCATTCCAATGTCTATGTTTTCTGTATACTCACGGTGTTTCCTTCAGGTTTTCGACGTGGTACAGATAATGTAGCTTTGAATGTAAAAGTAGTCTGTGGTCGGCTGGCGTTTGTGTCCCTCCCTTTGTCTGGTGACTCTTTCACACCTAACCAAGTGTCTCTGTCTGTCTCCAGAGAACAAGCCGAAGAAACAGCTGATCGCCATGCTAACAGAGATGGGCTATGACTCTGACCCAGTCAAAGCCTGGAAAGAGGCCCAGGAAAAGGAAAAAGTCAGTCGTTTAATTCCTTCTGTCATCCCATTATCCAAACCACAACCCCACTGCTGTCATTGTAATATGCTTTTAAAACTACATGTATATCGCTTTAATTTTTTGTATTTCCTGTTAATGACAGACCGTGGAGATGGATGGCGAGGAAGAGGAGGAGGAAGACTCCAGTGGGCCAGACTACAACTACCTGCTGAACATGCCCATGTGGTACCTGACCAAGGAGAAGAAAGAGGAGCTGTGCAAACAGAGGGATGCTAAGGTCTGCCTTCTCTCTGCCCTGTCCGGTGGACCCGAGTCCGTTTAAAGACAACCGTCGGTGTTCTGTTACACGCCACTCACTTGTGTCCTCTATCGCAGGTGACGGAGCTGAACACCTTGAAGAAGCGGAGCCCTGCTGATCTCTGGAAGGAGGACCTTGCTGCCTTTACTGAGGAGTTGGAGGTAAAAACAATCCATACCATACCCTTCATTATGTAAGATTCGGTCATTCTGTCATGTCCTGACAACAACTGGGTCATACCATACCCTTCATTATGTAAGATTCAGTCATTTTGTCATGTCCTGACAACAACTGGGTCATACCATACCCTTCATTATGTAAGATTCAGTCATTCTGTCATCTCCTGAAAACAACTGGGTCATACCATACCCTTCATTGTGTAAGATTCAGTCATTCTTTCATCTCCTGACAACAACTGGGTCATACCATACCCTTCATTATGTAAGATTCAGTCATTCTGTCATCTCCTGACAACAACTGGGTCATACCATACCCTTCATTATGTAAGATTCAGTCATTCTGTCATCTCCTGACAACAACTGGGTCATACCATACCCCTCCTTATGTAAGATTCAGTCATTCGGTCATCTCCTGACAACAACTGGGTCATACCATACCCCTCCTTATGTAAGATTCAGTCATTCGGTCATGTCCTGACAACAACTGGGTCATACCATACCCCTCCTTATGTAAGATTCAGTCATTCGGTCATGTCCTGAGAACAACTGGGTCATACCATACCCCTCCTTATGTAAGATTCAGTCATTCTGTCATGTCCTGACAACAACTGGGTCATACCATACCCCTCCTTATGTAAGATTCAGTCATTCGGTCATCTTCTGACAACAACTGGGTCATACCATACCCCTCCTTATGTAAGATTCAGTCATTCTGTCATGTCCTGACAACAACTGGGTCATACCATACCCCTCCTTATGTAAGATTCAGTCATTCTGTCATGTCCTGACAACAACTGGGTCATACCATACCCCTCCTTATGTAAGATTCAGTCATTCTGTCATGTCCTGACAACAAGTGGGTCATACCATACTCATAGTTGTAAAGATTTTTCTTTAACAGCAGTAATAGTTCTAGAAGTCCTGTCAGGAGCACCGTACCTTTTATTAGGCCGTTATATTTATTTTAATTTGTAATGTTTCGGCAGTAGATATCGTAAAACAAATCCATACAGTTCATGATTTTTACAGTTTGTTGCAAATGTAATATGTTTGGTGGTTTTAGTACAAAGTCTAGGCCTTTGCCTCAGCTGTGTTTAATTTTTTTTTAAATTACATTGTTGATTTAGAAGCTTGTTGAAACTCAACCAATTTCTTTATGTTATATGGGTCATAATCTGAAGTCTTCTAAACAGAAATCTCAGTTGGTTATGATTATTCATTTGGTTGCATGGGTGCTAGTCAATTGTATGTCAGAGCAACGCATCCTGCAGGTAATGCTTCTTCGGAGGTCAGTGGGGTGTTTAGGTCGGTAGTCAGTGATGGCTTGAATGACCTGCCACATGCGTCGAGGGTCAGAGTTGTTATGAAAGTGTTCCTCAATCCTCTGTTCGTGGGCGTGTTTGGCCATCTTGATGCCCCTTTTCAGGTTGGCCCTGGATGTGTTGTAGGCCTCCGTGTCTCCGGATCTGAAAGCAGCATTGCATGCTTTCAGCAGCAGTCGGACTTATTTGTTCATCCAAGGCTTCTGGCTGGGGAAGGTCTTTATTTGTTCATAGGTGGTGACATTGTTGGTGCAGGTGTTGGTGTATTCTCTGACAGATGATGCATATGTATCAATGTCAGTATGGGAGTGGCAACAAACTCCAGTCTGTGTTGAAACTGGTGCTGTAGTGATGAGTCAGATAAGGCCTTTTATGTAGATTTACATGAGTCAGTCTGCCCCAATTACAGCTTGACTTTTGGTCTACAGGATCTCTTGACATCTAGCAAACATTTACCAGTAAAAAACTGTAACAGCTCAGACTGCTCCCTTGTCCTTTACAGTAAATCTAACCTAGGTTGGCAAACATTCATTTCTCACGGTTGATCTGGTTAATTAATACAATAGGAAATAACCTTGATCGGGATACAGAATTTGTTTCTCATAATGCAATCCATAGAAAAGACAGGATGGTAACAATCAAGGTATACCTCAAGAAATTACATACCCCTAAGATTTTGTTAGAATAATATTAACAAGCGCCGAAAAGAGGCATTCCTACATCAGCCATTGAGGGGTCTTGTGTAAGGTCAACCTGAATTCCCTAAAGCAGGCCTTCTTGTTTGGGGGGGAAAAGTTTGTATATTATGGGAACACCAAGTTTTGGGTGTCTGGCCTGACTCAGCCACGCAATAATGTGAGTGACATGTGGCCTAAGAACAGTACCAATCTGTTAGATTCTTGTTCAAAACCAAGTGAAGAGCCATTCAAGTCAGGGGAGATTTGTTTCTTTATTAGCTTGAGTTCAAGATGTTGAACCTTCCATAGTTCCTACATTTTCCTCTCCTATTCAACTCCAAGCAATCTCCTGGTAATCTCCAAAGACTATAAATTGAACACAACCTTTTATGTCAGAATGCATTGGAGCAGGTCAAAGGTAATAGCCAATCAGTACACAAGGTCCATCCAACAACAAACTCAAGATGGCCTGCTCCTGATCATAAAAACCAATGACAACACATAGACAACCCCCTTAAGAGGCATGGACAACCCCCTTAAATGCCCGCATCCTGTCCTTTGTTCTAATCATAAATTGTGTCAAACTTAAACCATTTCAGTTCCATATTCCAACCAATCATATACCTCAAACTCCTTGTGACTCTACTCCAGCTAAGTCTCTTGGCCGGAGCCGGTGCCAACAGTTCTAATTAAAACCAGTCTTGGCTGGCTCTGTCGTGGCCATCTGTTAAACCGGTCGATTCTGCAGATATGACCGCTGAGTTGCAAAAGTGACATTTAATTGCAGTCTATCATGCCATCTTTTCAGTGGAGCAAGCTAGACCCTGAATGCCATTTCTGCCTCAGAAATTCAACTTTTAGTTAGTTCTTATGTTTGAAGGGGCGGTCCATAACACATTAAGGATGGCGTTACTTCTTAAATAGGATGGCGTTACTTCTTAAATACTGCTATGTAACCATTGGTTAATCACCAGTGTAATTTGAACAAACCGGCCCGCAGCGTGTGGAGGTGAAGGAGCGGGAGAACGCCACCATGCCAGCAGTGAAGGGCAAGGTTGGCAAGAGCAAGGTGGTGAAGGTGAAGCAGGAGACGATGCCCACGCCTCAGGGACGCCGCGTCATCCCACGCGTCACAAGCACCATGAAAGCCGAGGCCAACCGGAAGGCCGTGGTCAAGAAAGAAGGAAGCAAGAAAGGCAAAAAGGTCTGTCCTTCAGAGCGGTCGAACCCAAACTTGACCACCACTTATAAAAGTATTTATAGATGTGAGAGTTTACTGATCATGAAACTTGTAGATTCATTCATTGACTACAACTATTTGCTAGTTTTAGGTTTGTGTTTTCTATTTTTTAGGGTGAGGATGTTGTGGTGAAGATGGACTTTGATGAGGACGGAGGAGAAAATCTGGATCAAGCTGCTCCTGAGGAGATAGGCCTGGCAGCACGTCTGACCAAGAAGACCAAGGCACCAGCCAAGGAGAAAGGTATTGGCAATGTTATTAGGGTTCCCTTCCACAATCATTAGAGCAGAATTCACACATTTCACACTAAGTTTATTAGTCCTTTCTTGTTTGAACTAATGAAAGAATCAGTAAACATGGTATTCTCTAATGCAAATTTCAGTTCATAAAAAAAATAGGGTAATTTTTAAATTGCAGTTGTTTCTTTATCTTTACATTGCCACCAGTGAACATCTTTATATTGAACTGTTTAGATTCCCAGCAAATTGTAAAGTGTGCTTCAAGTCACATTGTCTGTATCGGGTGTCCAGCAATGTACTTGCAGTAAGTTAATAGATGAAGCAGCAAAACTCCTGAAGGCAGGTTAAAAGCAGCAAGTTGTTTCCCTGCTCCACCACGCCTCGTTGGGCATATCTTGAAACTCAGAGAGGGATACGTAACTGAGGGTTTTAGAGAGCGATCTCACGGGTGGTTTGCCTAGAGCTGACGTCACAGTGGGGAAACACTTCATACGTGTTGCGAGGTAACAGGCGTTCAGTGTGGCTAGCTACCCATCGTTCAGTGTGGTTATGTGTTTCAGAAAAAAGAATCATACATTTCAAGATTTCCAAAACCTTGCAACAAAAACCTTCCATATTACAAGAGCAACGCAATCGGAAACAAGATGCACATTTCGATACCTTTCGCGTCTTCGTAGTGCAAGAACTGTAGGAAGAGTTCTGGTGGCTAGAATAATAAATAAATATGTGCCATAATAGTGTGGCTGGCCTTGCTGCTTGGTCCCCAAAAATGAGAATCTTCCGGTACTTAGCCGGCCATCTCCCGAATACAAACGAATGTGTCCGATGTGTCCAATTAGATGGCTGGCTAGCCAGTAAATATTTTCCTAAACCTTGCCACAATACCTTCCATAAAACAATAGCAACACAATCAAAAACAAGACTCACATTTTGATACCTGTCATGTCTCCGTAGTGCAAGAACTGTAATAGGAGTCAGGGTGGGTATAATTATTATAATAAAATGAATATACATGTCAGATAATAGTAGTGTTGCTTACAATGAATTTAGCTAAAAGTGTTATGTTTTCTAATCCAATGTTATCATATTGGTAGAAATATTTTACCTTAATGTGTCTTATTTGATTTCTTGATAATGTACAGATGGGTGACAAATTAATGGAAAAGCCAGTGTCTCATTAAAGTTGTGCCACCACAAGCCCCTACGAGTCTCTTAAACTACTGTCTAAAAATCTCCCATAGTTGGTCAATTAGGTTGAGATCTGGTTACCGTCAAGGCCATAGTATAGAAGTCATGTCCCTGTCTACCGTATCAAATATTCAGTTAACCCTCGTGTCCTGGGAATGGGGGCACTGTCATCCTGGAAGACACTTGATAGTAAACCCTCTTTCAGTCGTTGAGTTTTTCTTCTCGCTGACTTGATCCCAAATCGATTGGACCGTCTCAGCATTTCTTATACATTACACAGGGCATGATGGGATGTAAATTGATAAATTATATTATGCAGTGCACCTATATGGAAGCATCTGCATACGTTTCTCCACTCATTTATTCAGGTGTTTCCTTTATTTTAATCCGTCTGTATCTAGCAAACCATGATTCACTTTCTTTAACCAAAGATCTTTCCCTGCAGCATCAAAAGCAACAGGAAAACAGACCACCCTGTCGTTCAAGCCCATGCCTTCCAAGAAGGTCAAGAAGAACCCATGGTCTGACGAGGGCTCTGACAGTGAAATGGAGAGTGATGGAGATGTGGAACCGATTGTACCAAAGGCCAAACCTGAACGCAAAGCCAAAGGTTGGAAACAAAACTGAACTAACTTTCTATGAGCAAAACCTCTGTGTTTACACAGAACTCAGATCCTATCGATTTTGATTCTACCATCCAGAGTTTTTACTGTGTGATAGATGGGGTCTTGTCAAACCCAACCAAAACATTTGATATCTTTTGTTTAACTTCCTGACTAATTAGCTGTACTTCTCCTTTCTGATTAAGCTAGATCGTGGATTAGATTAGCTTGATTACATACCGTGTAGAATTTGAGGATGTTCCCTTTAGTACTGTCTCCTACTCCCAGACGTCAATACAGGATGTTGTTTTTCAAACACAACCAAACATATGTCTAGCATACAAAAGTAAATGCTGACCTAAACCACCTTGTGCTGCAATAGGTTGAAATTAGCTTGGCACGTCAGGGCTAAGATCAGCTAGCCAGAGCTCCGATTTCGTAAACAGACCTTTTAAACAACAATCTACATTGGTCATGGAACAAGTGCTGCTCTTCCTCCCAAAGCTGCTGTGAAGTACACCCTTTCCAGCAGTGAGGATGAGTTTGAGGAGTGTGGAATGAAAGCCCCAAAGAGCAAGGCCACAGCCATCAGCGATGACGACGATAGCTTTGCCCCCGAGCCATGCGCCGAAGCCGATGGTGGACTGGACTCTCCCCTGCCTCAAGTTCCTGTGCCCTTGTGAGTACCGTGGCATTTGGCAGCTCAAGCAATCATTCTGCACATTTACTGCACGTGAAACTTTGCAGTTATTAACCTGTAATTTCTTTCTTCGTATAGGAACAAAGTGGTGAAAAACAAATTGACAACAGTAAAAGAAGCCAAGAGCAAGTCCAGCTGTAAGTATGTTTTGCACCTTCCTTCTTTGGAGGTCAATAATAATAAGAACAAAGGATGTAGCCTAGCATTTGACACATTCCTCAAAGGTAGTTTCATCATACCCACAAGCTGCAAGGGTAAATTTGTTCTGTCCTTAGGCATGGACTTTACACACATTTGTGCTCTTAATAGCCCTACATAATAGCAGCTGTAAACCAAGTAGAAATGTCAGAAGAAATAAACATTTTAATTTCATTTTTTCTCTCCTGTTATGTAGCTCAGTCTGATAGCGATAACGTGTTGGCGTCTAAGCCCCCAGCCAAGCCCAAGGCTGTACCGAAAGCTAAAGAGGTCGCCCCGAAGAAAACAACTGCTGCCAGGAAGCCGGCCGCTAAGAAGACCGGAGGTACTGTAGTGACAGCCTCTACTGATGCTCACCCTCAGTCTTGCCGTAAACATTGTGCTTCAGTGTTAAAGATTGTTATGGGTGCAAACTGGGCAGCAAATTCATTCACTCTTCTGAAATGTCTCTTCATCTTCCCAGATGCAAAGCAGCCGTCTATCATGGACGCTTTAGCCAAGCCCAAACCAGCCTCCAAAAAGGTTCCGTCATTTGACTCCAGCGACTCTGAGGGCCCGTCCAAGGCACCAGCCCCGTCTAAGCCACTGTCCAAGCCCAAACCTGCCTCCAAAACCGCTGCCAAGAAGGTCCCGTCGTTTGACTCCAGCGACTCGGAGGGCCCGTCCAAGGCACCAGCCCCGTCCAAGGCTGCGCCGACCAAGCGCAAGCAACTGGACAGTGACGACTCGGGGGACAGCTCTGATGACCTCATGTCACGCATTAAAGGAAAGAAGTCTACCACCACCGCCAACAAGGTCAGTCCAAATGTTTTTTAGCATTGACAAGAGCCACAGTGTTAATGTGAAGATGTCCTTGGATTTGCAAACAGCTTTTACATTTGGTGATGGGAAAACTTGGTCTTGTTGTTTGTTATCAGTTCAGTGCATGTTCTTTTCCTGCCTTGCAACATCCAGTGGTGTTTTGGCCTATACTTTGATCTTGTGTAGTAAATGTTAGTGAAAAGCTGTCTGATGCCTTTGACTTTTAAACTAACATCAGATCGGATGGTCAATTCTTCTTCCTGTGTGTCCTTTTAGAAACCTAAAGTTTGGGACGATGAGAGTTTTCAGATTTCAGAGGGGGAGACTGCAACTCCTGTGCCTCCTAGGAGTAAACCAACTCGTGCCAAGAAACCAGTGACTTACAACATGGATTCAGACTCTGAAGACTTCGAGTAGACTTTTGCCTACTGTTGTCAAGGATATTACCGCTGAAGTATCCTTTTGTTTAGTCATTGCTTTTATTTCTCTGCCTCTTGGCAAAGTTCTGCCGCTTGGCCAGATGTGGCTTTGACCATAAGTCAGGTTGTGACTGCATTGTACTGCTGATGTTGTTCCTGTTGTGTACTAGAACAAGCGGGAAAAGGAACTAGTTAAAAGAAAACATTATGTATGAAGCGGTACCGTTTCAAATGGCAGTTTTGGATCATTTTATCCTTCAAATAATATTTAGTTTTTAATGTTTGTATTGTTCATGTTTTTATTCATGTTGTCTTGTAATGTAAATATTTCACTAGATTTCTTTTACACTTTTTGGAAAAATAAAGTTATTGTTAATATCATGTGGTTGTGTTTTTAATTACAAGTAACTTGCAGGTTAATGTCATTGAAATTAGGCCATGCTAAATGTCTAAATTGGTAATTATGTTTTTCATTTAAATGTAATTATTTGGCCCCAACTTCTGATTATTCCTAATGTCCAGGAGTAAGTTAACCAATGTTAAAAGTTCCAAAGATCTTAGCGTTAGCTACCTCTTGATATACAGTCCTTTCCTATTGAATACACACTAGTCTCAGAAGAATTCCCCAAAACACAATGCCCGTGATTTCGTTTTTTTCCCCACTCAATTTGATCCCATTTTGCTCCCAATCCGTGTGCCACCGCCACAACAGCCTGGAAACGCTATCACCGAACCTGAAACTCATTACCCAATCCCTAAACCAAGTCTGCATAATTGCTTTACACTTAATTCTATATCATGCTTTTTGCAAAACGCTGCACACTGTTCTCTACATGAGGCACAACATAGAAATGACTTGGTCTCCCAATGCAATGCCAAGCTGGTGACATGTATTCTCACATGGCACAGGTGTTTGCTCACACATTGAGAGTTGTGTGTGTTTTGCAACATGGGTGAACTGGGATCGCAAAATGTGTGCAGAAATGGTTAATAGTTCTGGGATGTTAGCTTGAATATCTGATCACTGAGATCTCAGTGTTTAAACGACTGAGAAAATCTGCCATAGCGGACATGATACTTTATCTGCCGTATTGCGTCTGACAGACAGTCATTTCTGTCTGATTGTTGTGCAGTCACATCCTTCCCCACATGCACCTGCTAAAGGTGCTGAGCTTGGTTGTAAAATGAAAACAACTTAAATCATTCCAAATGGTACCAGTGGCACCGGTTTCTAAGATGTTTTGGACTGAATTAACTGCACAGTTGTCATGTCATTCAGCAGACTCTTATCCCCAGCAACATAGGAAACCCATCTTAAAATCGCTAGGCGGTACAACCAAATAACCAGTAAGTACTCTTTAATCGAAGTAGATGTTCTGGTGCAGGATGGAAAAAGTAGACCTAATTATGCCCGTGGCAACCTGCTGTATCACCTCATCTGGATGGTACTCATTTGGACACGTTACTGTAGCAGGAGGTTAAACAAACTAAAATGGAAGTTTCTTATTTTTTCCAGGAATTCCTGTTTGGTAGCTAACGATCAGGACTCCCGGTTTGTTGATTCTTGAATTCCGGTCTTCTCCCCCGTGCTCTGCTCTTGCCTGGGTGATTGGGCCGTTTTGACTTTTCCTGATTATTTGTTTTTTTAAAACACTGTTAAACTCAGTTATGACTAAAGTCCTCTTGGATAAACATCAATTATGTTTGGGTGCTTTGATATCCCAGATAGGATATGACAGGAATTTCCTTCACCGTTTACGCCCAGTCCAACCCACAAATATCACAGCGTCAGGCTTACTGGGAGAGGCACAATGAGGGAACTATACACAGGATGGCTGATTTTGTCTGTGTACTTTGAATTGATCACATTTCCATCTCTACAAACTTTTAAACCATTTTCATTTTTCACTGACAATATCCTGCTGACTACCAGATGGGAAAGTCATGATTGAAAGGTGAACTTGACCATTGAGATGCAAGAGTGACCCGAGCAGAATTACAAAGACACCGAAGGCAAACACGGATTGTGTTTGTCAGAGGCTGAAGATTTGAACTAGACAGGAATCTGGTGATCTTGAAGATCCACAGTGTATATGGATGAATGGTATGTTTAACCAGTTTACCAGCTAAATACTTGGGATTTAAAGGCATAAGTATTCCAATATTGTGTTCATAACATTTCCTGTGTAAGATCTCTCTGTCAATTTTATAAAAAAAATTGTGAGCCGCTATTTTTCACAGAAATGTTGTTTCTCTTGCTTATTGAAATGTGCTGGCTCGGAAATTAAGCATCCTCATCCTTTACACGTGTGTGGCTTTAATTCAATTGCTTTGGTTTGCTTCTGATATTTGATCAAATAAAGGAGTTCACCTGTTTATTTTCAGGTCCTGTAAAGGTCTCTAGAACCTGGGTTTTGCCTTTCACCTGTTCAAGAACCTGGTCGGATTTCAGAATTCATAAAGGTCTCAAAGCAGTTCCACTGGACAGCCGTAGAGTCGTCCTCTCGTCATGGGTGAGTGGGGCTTCCTTAGCAACATCTTCAATGACCTCAAGACCCACTCCCCGATGCTGGGCCGGTTCTGGCTCCTTCTCATGCTGGTCTTCCGTATCGTCATCCTGGGCACTGTCGCCAGCGACCTGTTTGAGGACGAGCAGGAGGAGTTTGCCTGCAACACCCTGCAGCCGGGCTGCAAGCAGGGGTGTTACGACGACGCCTTCCCCATCTCCCAGTACCGCTTCTGGGTGTTCCACATCGTCCTCATCTCCACGCCGTCCCTCATCTTCGTCATGTACGTTATGCACCACCGCAACAAGAAGGCCGTGGACGAGAGCCGCAGCTCATCCGGAGAGGAGAGACACCTCCGCCTGCTCTACCTCGTGAACGTAGCCTTCCGTTTGGTGACAGAAGTGGGCTTCCTGGTGGGTCAGTGGTGGCTGTACGGCTTCCAGGTGGAGGCCCAGTATCCCTGCAGCCGTTTCCCCTGCCCCTACACGGTGGACTGCTTTGTGTCGCGCCCCATGGAGAAGACCATCTTCCTCTGCTTCTACTTCGCCGTGGGAGTGCTGTCAGCAGGGTCCAGTTTAGCAGAGCTCGTCTACTCCTCGTTGAAGTGGTTACGACGGACCAGGGAGAAGCCCAACGAGACATTTTGTGTTTGTCAGGATTCTGAAAAAAAGATAGACCAAAGCAATAATAGCAATTTAAAAGCTTTAAGACTGTCCTAAATTATATTTCCATTTAAGGTGTATAACCTATAGGCTATTAATCAGCGTAGTCTTACACTTACTGTGGAACAATCGAAAATCACCAGGTAACATGTAACACAGTTAATACAACTAATGACACCACAGGACAAAAGGAGGTCACATTTATACACACCAATCCACAACAAGGGGAATCAAGTGTGGGTAATAAAGTAGAATAAAGTGAACAAAGACTACGGGGTGTGTTTGTGATAATGAGGGAAAACTGAGATTCCAGAAACTTAAACCACCTGCACAGTATATGGCTGTGCCGGCTAGAACGTTACAGCAACTTTTTTCCACATGTTTAGGCCTTTCCAGCGTAAAACTGTTAAACGTGTATCATCTATGAATATGTTAACAATGGAGTTGTACACTTCAGAATGAAGTGTACAGAAGTTTCTTCTGTATCTGCAAAGATACAAACAAATTGCTCCAATATCATTGGACATCACATGATAGTGCAGTAGGGCAATGACCAGAAACGCACTGCAGTGTTTGTAGAAAGGGTAGAAGGTCCTTGCTTTGATAATAAATCAGTCCAATTTAAAATGCGTAAGACAAGCTAGAAACAAGACTGAAGGCAAAAACGCCCAGAAACAAGCTGGAACGGATCCCATAGTTATTGGATCATTTCATTTTTTTTTTACTCAAATACGGAGTCTAAAATGTTTTGTTTTTCCAAACTCCTTAGGTTTACGGTAGAAATGTCAGTTTTAGAATTTATTTTTGCAGCAATCTGATCGTCAGACAATATCTTATCCAGAGATACAACATAACGTGACAACATTTTACATTTAATTATGCTTGTGTTTGTGTCAAAGTGTGCATACATTGTAAATGTGTGTGAAAATATGGTAGTCGGCTGTAGTGATGGAAAACAGCCAGCTATCTCACACTTGGTATACACAGGGTCTTACTGTTCTGCTTTAAACATGGACCAGTAAATAAAATGGAGTTGCTTAATGAATTGTGCAAATTTTTCTCAGGTGCGCAAATTGGCAGAAAGAATGTCGGTAATGGAACTGACAGGTCAACACCGGTTCAAACAGCAACCAGGGCACTTGGAAAAATGTCACAATGCTAATGCAAAAATGCAAGGAACTCTCTCCTACGTAACAGCAAATGTTGCTGGAAGGTTGTTGTAAGGGTAGCGTTGTGAACAGAGCGTAAAGGTAGATCCAATTGCGCGACTTGAGTGAACAACTCCCGAGAGGATTCCACTGTCTGTTCCTGCTGTTAACGAGGTGGTAGGCAGTGTACTCCTATCGATGAGCCGGGCTCATTTAAGTCCAGGGGTATAGGTGGAGACCTATGTATATATATATAAATATATACGTATTGTAACTAAGCACGGGGATACTAAGCTCGAAGGCTTAAAGGCTGCGATGAAACGCGTGAAGTCAATAAACATACGTCGTCTAGCAAACTAGCGAAGTATTGTGTTTGTACTGACACAGGGGAATGGGAACAGGGAACCTATGTAGGAACCGTGATTGACTGATGAGGGACAGGTGCGGGCCGTTGAGTGAGTGATTGGTGACTGGGTGTGATTGT
>JACXGK010001535.1:56960-68098 GCA_016801125.1 Novumbra hubbsi | reverse complement strand
CTCCTCCTTCACCCCAGACTCATACACACTGTCCTCCTCTCCTCCTTCACCCCAGACTCATACACACTGTCCTCCTCTCCTCCTTCACCCCAGACTCATACACACTGTCCTCCTCTCCTCCTTCACCCCAGACTCATACACACTGTCCTCCTCTCCTCCTTCTCAGTCCCAGCTCTGTGTACCCAGTGTTCCCCACCAGGCCTGAGAGCCGCTGACAGCCACAGAAAACAAAGACTGAGTTTGAGACGCGCACTTCCATAGAAACCCTTAGAGTGCGTGTGTGTGTTTGTCGAGACGCTGAGACACACACACACGCCCCAAAGAACGGGTGCTGAGCGCTTGAAACTGTTTACATCGTGTGGGTGTCCATCAGAATGTGAGCCAGCTGCAGAACTCAGACAGAACCCCCAGTGTTCCAGGACGACAGGCGCTGGTCAGCTCCGATAGGATGATGCTATCTGCAGCACTGGGCAGGAGCCAGCGTAGTGAGCCTGTTTTCAGTGGTAGCCCCCAGTAAGTAATGTTCTCGAAAGGCCAATTACTGACGCAATTCTTTTCTTCAACGGAAGCCTGTAACCTCATGACGACCCGTCGGCAGGTTGGAAACGGGTAGAGAAAACGAGGCGTGCTGCTTAATGAGTCATTGGGCTCGAACTCTTAAGTATGCAGGCGAGCAGAGGACATGTGTTATTTCAACACAGTTGGTGTTCCGTGGATTTTTGCATCCTGGATTCACTGGGACAAAGGAGCTAAAGAGGGCTGCTTACTAAGGTAATTGAGTAGCAGTGTCTCCGTTGAGAAGGACTGAAAATAGCGGCAGTACACACACACACACAAATCGCGTTGCATTGCGTTTTGGTGTGTGGGTATGTGTGTGTGTGTGTGTGGTGCGCGCTTTCATGTGTGTGTTCTGTGGTGTGTGCGCACATGTCTGTGTGTGTGTGTGTCATTCACACAGGGCTCATCTCTCCACGCGCTCGCTCTTTCCGCTTTCAATTACTGCAGCGGAGGGGGAAGGGGGGGTGTCTGAGGGGAGGGGAGCGGGGGAGGACAGAGTGGAAGAGGGGGTGTAAGCGGGAGCAGTGTGGTCTGCCTCTCGCTCAGTGCCTGCGAGCGCAAAGATAACAGCCTGCCTAATCCACCGTGCACGCTCTCACACTCACACACACACACAGGTGGGAAACCGAGAAGAACAAGCAAGAAAGAGAGATCAACACAAACACTGGCATACACGTACCGTGCAAACCAAGCGTGCACATCCCTCCCCCCTACATCCCCTAGTGCGCTGTCTAAAAGGCCAGTCATACAGAGAGTGAAAAGAGCAGGTCACGAGTGGGCTAGGTACAGGACGCAGACAGCAGATTCACTGTGGAATTAACAAAAACAACCAAATGGCATTATCAACACCGACGCGTTCTATACTACAGTACGTAGAGGTGACTATGCATACAGTGAGGATGTTATAATGAACATAGCAGATAAAGGTGATTCTAATTGCACAATAAGAGTTTTCAATGTCTTGTCTTGATGCAAGGCTTCGTGTTTACAGTTGGAGTCTGTTGGAGTTTCTGACAACATAAGACTTATCAGTGGCAGTCAAGCTAAACTTATTGGATAGCGCTTTAATCAAGCAGCAAGGAAATTAACAAAATGCCATTGCTACAAAAATTTGTTCTGGGTCAAATAGCTATTGACGGGCCAAGTCAATCACCCTTGTTAAATGAATCAAGCAGGAACTGAAGATGGCTGCAGTACAAGCCAGCATCATTGGGGAAGATAGCCCTGGTCTGGTCATGTCTATGGGGCACAGACTTCAGGCAAAACTTGCTTGCTTGACTACTTTATTGTACATAATGCTATGTACTTTTTGTACCTTACTTATTAT
The DNA here is from genome assembly GCA_016801125.1 of Novumbra hubbsi. NCBI lineage: Eukaryota > Metazoa > Chordata > Actinopteri > Esociformes > Umbridae > Novumbra > Novumbra hubbsi. The sequence continues at coordinate 66,213 of JACXGK010001535.1, read as the reverse complement.
GTATTTAAAATAGCTACAATGGTTCGAAAACATATAGATACCGAAAACACAAAGACAGACTAAAATTCATAACTACATCCAAATGGTCGGTTATCGCAGGAAACAGATTTACCTTTTCAAGAAAAGCCAGTGGAGGGATTTCATGTCGGCATTTAAAAATACAGTTGGGTGCCCTCGGCACATATACCATATCCCGTGCTTCATTTATTACCAGATAATGGGAATTGTACATATGGACTGACGTCTGATTCACAAATACAGTAAGCTACAGTTTATATACAGACGCAGGGAGTTCAACAGATACATCCATCAATGTAATAAGAAAGCCTACTAAACACCAACAACCCGAACATCACATTCCCGTGTATGTGGCCTTGGAAGTCAGCAAAGGTTCTTGTACGGTAGACAAAAGCGCCGTCTGAGTTCCCCCGTAGTTGAGGCAGACGACTCGCCTCACACAATGCATCCAATGTCCCGGCTTGCACGTCTCCACACTGGTCTAACAGAGGACAGGACGTCACTGCCTACGTCTCCCCGCTGTGCACGCGCCACGAAACAGTGGGCTAGCGAGACGGACAGGATTGTTTTGGCATTTCGAAAGTTGTCAGGTCTGCACGAACTGCTGGGCCGCCAAGGTTTTGCCTAGAACCGTTGGCTTGTTGCCTGTCTGGAGAGAAAGCAAGTCAGAATTGTTGGTCTGTTTTCAAGGTTTGTTCGATCTAATTGATTAGATAACTAAAATGAATGAACCACATAGGCCTGCTTGCAGCCAGATCTCTCCACACAAACACACAAAGTCACATCATCAAGAAAAAAAAAGATTATTCACACATTTTGGTCACTTAAGGAGGGTGTGGGTGCTAATGCTATCATAAATAGCAATATTAGAGTAAAAACAAACATCCTGTTAGAAATGCTGTTAGAAAAAGTAAAAGGTACTTTTTTGTCAGACCCATGGTATGCAGTCGGCGATATTTCATGGCATACAGTCAACCAGGATACAGAACCACCTGGTATATAATAAACAACGCTAAATCGGCTCTTCGCCTTTGATAACCCCTGGTACAGCACCGACTTTGACGTATAAATAAGAATCGACAAAACATGCCTGCAGACAGTACAACTCATACAGGTTTTCAGCCATTTATTCAGCGACAGTCATATGAAATATGCCACAGTGGTGAGGAATTTCTCATTCTATGGAAGTTTCCAGAAGTCACCACCGCTGCCTAGGGTCAGGGTTTAGATACACGTTGATCTCTCCTTTCCACAACACGAGAATGAAGTGCATTTCAGCGTGCTATCCCTGCTCCTCCTGAGGTGTCCCACCCCGCCCATCCAAAATGTCTCAGCATTCCCTACTCAGTGCACTCATTTGGAATGGCATTGCAATTTGTGTCGACCCTTGTGATTTTGGCAGCGGAGCGGGATCCTCAGCTATCTAATGAAGGGAGCCCAATACGGAAAGGTGAACCGGATAACAGCTGAACTTTAGCTAAACCCCCGTCCCCTGTTGTTCTCTCCGGCTCAGCGAACTCACGGTATATTCCGCGGAGGAACAGTTTGAAGGACTGACAGAAGATGAAGGGCTGGGGGGTGCCGAGGGAGGAGGCGGGGATAAGACGGAGGGTGTTGCGCGGAGACGTGAGCCGAGGAATTCATTCACCCTGTGTCAAGGACAAACTCCAGATGTGTGGGTGTGCTCTCCCTCGGCCGCTCTCTCTCTGCTCTTCTGTCCATCTCTCCCTCGTAGCGTGTTAGGACGCGGAGCGCGGGGAGGGGGTTGAGGGGAAAGAGATGGGTGGTTATCTATTAGCGCTGAAGCCAGCTGTCAGAGAGCAGGCAGCACACTGACAGCGCACGCCTCTTGGCCTGTCAGACAGAACGGGAGTCACGTTACAGCACACGCCCCGCTCCCTCGGCTCGGAGTGACAGCCGGTCCGCACCGCGCACCGGAGGCCTGCAACCAATAACGCGCAGGCCAACGGAGAACAGGCCAATGGAGAAACGCACACACGCGCCCACTCCAAACTCTTGAGCCAGGCTGCCTTTAAGGTCAAACGCATTGGCTGATAACTTGATTGATAACGCTCACAGGCGGCGTGTCTTCCAGGATTCTAGTGGACAGAGTTCTGCTGGCTGAACGCTACGGCTGGCTGGACACAAATCTGTTCCTCCCAGCTTGGCCATAAACCAATTGGAAGATAACCCTATTTGCAGAGCGGATGGCCTGCAGATGTAAGGCGGGAGGAAAAATACATAGTATGATGTTTGTCCAGGCTCCGCGTGTCTGAGGCTCGAGTGATTTGGACCAAATTTAATGTTTGGAACGGTAGAATTTCGGTAAAATTTTAGTTGAACATTATAGCGCCCCCTCTTGGGCTAATTGGTGCCATGTGCAAAATGCCAGATCTCTGGCAGGACTCGGCATTCGCCAGTGGTATCTAAGATTGAGCATGCTTAACCAACTGTGGGCATATGTTTTGTGCATATCTAACTATGTCCTACTGAGATGCATTTGGAATACAATACTGACGGCGACCCTGGAACGATTAGGGCCTTGCTCAAAGGCACATTGAACACAAATCACCTACCCCCATCCCAGATTCTATTATGTTGTAACACAACCCAACAAATAAGTTGAACAGGTTAAGGTAATTTTTTTTTTTCTTTTCACTCCCTCCTGAAAGTTTAGCTTTGCTCTGGGCATAGATAAATCCAAAACAGTGACTTAGCCCTGCGAAGCCTTGTACATTTCATGGTGGATAAGCTGGGGATAAGCATGTTCTGTCAACGCTTCTGTCTAGTCCGTGCCAGGAACATCGCACGTCTCCCATCGGTGGGTTTGGGGTGGTCTGAACCGGTTAGGAGCTGCATCAGCCCCATCCTTCCTCAGGTTCGTGTGTCCCAATACTTATCCACCTGGGGGGGGGGGGGGGGGGGGGGGGGGTTCTGGGGGCACAAGGACAACAGGCCCTCTATACATAGACTGATACCAGAGAGGCCCCTGTTTTGCCTGGGAGCTTTCCCTCTAATATTTAACCGGAGAGACATAGAGCAAAGTGGTGTGACTGTCCTGGAGATAGCAAGTGATTGAAGTGCTATTTACTCCCATTGACAGAACAGAGTACCAGGCACGGATATCTCACATTGTGTTTGACGGCAGAATGTAGTAAACCAAGTCATGGAAGCGAATCAATAATCATCCTCGGCGCAGGTTGATCTGGCATGGAGCTCGAGGCCATAAGCGCGAGGAGCTGACCCCGCGAGACGCGAAACAGGCAGGGCCATGCACCGTTTGCTGATGTTTCCCAGGCCTCCGCAGAGCCGCGATGGGGACGGCTTCCATCTTAAGCTGGTTGTTTTCTCACCTCAGTGACAGGAGTGATACAAGGCAGACATCAGGTGGTATTTAATGAGCCAATAAAACGGCAGCTTCGAGGCAGGCACAAGCAGCCAAGGAGACCGTGGTTGCCACGCGCACTCCCTGAAACACACACTCACCTCACACTCAGCGGCCATGCTCTTTCGTCATGGTCTGTTGAGTCTCGGCATCTATTAATAGGTCAGGGTCATTTCATGTCGTCTGGAACCCCATACCACGCCGTTTCAGTCCTTTGAACCCAGCACTGCCGTGCTGAGGAAAACACAGGCCCGTCTCTAACGCTTCCTGCTGTTGTTGTCTGTGTGTGTGGATAGAACCAGTTTGAACTAAATGGCTGCCAGTTTTAGATTTGCACACGAACACACGTTTGTTTTTCTTGTGGGGACAGGAAACAAAGAAATCTAGGTTCCCCATTCTTACCCAAACCCTTAATGTCAAACCATTGTTTTACCTTTACCCTGTTTCATCCCCAGTATCACAACATCCTATTTGTAATTTAGGCCAAGCTCGCCACAGCAACTCAAAGAAGACTCCGGAGTGTTGATGTTGAGAGATGTGTCTTGTGAAGCATGGTCCTAATCATGCTGCTCGTTCAACCAGGTCCGAATCTTGAATGGAGAGAACCGTTCTCTGGTCTTCTACCACAATTAAGGTTAACATTTCCCAAGCCGCCATATTGAGTAGACAGAGCGCATTGAAAAAAGGGAAACACATTATTTTGCTAACCCCTCAAAACCTCCTGGTGCTGGTCAATTGCACCCCCCCCAACCGGACCTAATCGGGCAGGTTTTGAACACTGGCCTTGCGATGACACAGCTGAATTCTGTGCTATTTGGGGGCCTCGCTAACCAAAACTTGCCTCAATCTGACGCCTAACCTATAGTGCCTAAAAGTAACCCCAATTTTAACACTGCGCACAATTATTACTTTACCCTAAACGTAAGGCTTAAGGTGGAAAACCTATTTTGCTTTCAGCGGGGACCAGACAAAAATCCTTGCGGGGACATCTGGACCCCACATGTACACTACACATGGGTCTGGATCACAGAAGCACACATAACGAGCCAGCCGAGTGGTGTTTACAGACCTGCGTAACAGCTTTGTAAGCAAATAGCTGACCAGGGGTGACTACTTGGGCAGAAGGCCCCGCCCTCACAGCCGCTCTTCCGCGACTGAGTCATGCTCCAGCTCCCGGCAGCCGTCGCCACGGTGATATTGTCACGAGGGGGGGGGTTGCGGTGCCCCGGCCAATAGCTGGGCCAGTGAATGAGGCTTAGCGCCGTTGGGGATTCATGGGGATTCCCGGGTCCCAGGCCTAATCCGGCCTCTAATAGAATTATTCCATGTGAATCAATCCTTCAGAGTGGCGACAGAGGCTACGGAGCGACAGGAGGAGGAGGCAGGAGACCGTTGGAGTGACTGGAGCGGAGGCACACAGCGGCAGGGAGAGGCGCGAGTACCTACACACACACACACGCGCGCGTGCGCGTTGCAGCAACGGTGTGTGCGATGGAGAAGATAAAGAGGCGGAAACGGAGAGCGAGAGGAAAGAGAGAGAGAATGTCAAAGTGTGGCATTTATTTTCTGTCATCTACCTTTGGAGTAGGAGCGTCGCTGCGCCACCAAAAGGAGATCTTTGATAGTGGTCCCAGCTCGACAGAATGGCAGTCTACTTCATCTGTGAAACCATTGAACTATGCGCACACACACACACACACAGCAGAGAAAACATGAAGGGCGTGACGCTCTTTCCATGGCTTTGATAAGGAACTGGCTGCGTGTTTACCTCGTTCCCAAAGTCACGCTGTTCGACAATGAAACATGACCGGTGGTAGTACAGATTGGAAAGGAGCCCGGAGCCATAAAAAGGCCATCGTATAGTTCCCCTGTAGGGCAAAGGAGCCGCTGGGGCTTCAGGTATACATGCCTAACCATCAAGGATTTAACAGGGGCTCTTCGAAGATCCTGAAACAACCTTAAGAATCAAAATCCTCTGTAATTGCGAGTTACGTTCACACACAATGGGATTTTTTGGGGTGTTGTAAATATTCTGCCAGGGGTAGATGAGATAAGACAACACACAAGATCTACGCAAGGTCCAAACACAATTACATGCTGTGGGGGATTAGCATGAAACATTTGAAGGTTTTTGGAAAATAAATTTAAAGAATTGTTGTTCTAAGAACCTCCTAAAAGACGGGGTCCGTTGAAGAACCCTCTTAGGCCGTGCACAGTGATACATTTCAATTGGGCGAAAAACATGCGACAGAATCTTACTGAAAAACCAGAAGCTCTGAATTTTAAGGAAGGTTTTATGATCTACGTCTTTTAATATTTCAAAACCTTTGATGCTCTTTCTAAAAATGTGATTCTGTGCATCCGCCTAATAACGGCAGGAATGTGTTGAAGGATAGGGGCATACAGGTGACAGAGGACCGTTCAGCTCATTTGGGTGGGTGCACGTCTGCAGTAACACTAGTGTGTCGCCAAACAAAGCGTTTTTTGGAACTGATAAAGCTTTGCATCTCACACCAAACTGCAGGCCTCTACATCTACGACCAAAGCAGCACAGAAAGACATGAGTGCCGAGCTGACCAGTGGGAGAAACACAGAGGGTTAATGTCCCAGCAGTCCAAGCGGGTGGGGGGGAGGAGGGGAAAGAGGTCAAGATTAAATTCACAGAGTCTGCTTCTCCCACCATCAGTGTAGAACCCAGGGGCCTCTAAAGTATGTTCAAAGTACTGTATATGTGTATGATAACTAGTTTCAAAAGTCAGTCAGTTCTTTTCAATCAGAACCCAATGACTAAAACGAACATGTTCATGTATTTCTATTTATCTGTACATGTATTTTGTTATTATTAGCAATGATATTTCTAGTCCTCCCTACACCTTTTAAACATATGTACTCATATCTATAGGAACAGGACCCAAACGTACTTCTCGCCTGGCAGACAACTAAATCCTTCATTATTAAGGGACTTTTGTAATTCCAATTATAAATACTCATAATAGTATAGGGAAGTAATTCATCAATAAATCTTAAGTTCTACAAATGCATAGAGGAACCCATGTTTTTCTTCCTAGCTTGTGCCTTTAAACTCAAACGTGTAAACAAGTCCTCATCCTACCCTGCTGAAACCCCACCGACGCCGGGAGGGGGCGAGGCAGAAATAGAAGGTTCCCTTTCCCCCCCCGCTCACTCCATCAGAAGAGGAAGGGAAGTAGTGAGTCACAAAGTCGGAGTATTTCATTCCAGCACCATTTCCCAGAAAACCCCGGGAGGGTTGCCTCATCTGTGTCCCCCCGGGGGACTGGGGAGACACGGCACGGGGCGACAGAGGAGACCAGCTCGTCCCTCCAGGCTCCCCTTCCAATCAGTCAGAGACCAACTGCTTCGTGTATTTCTTCCCCCTAGTTTCCCCTCTGCTGGACTTCAGCCCGAGAGAGGACAACCGACTGACCGGAGGATATCAGAGCACACACTACACAGGCCACTTAGCCTGCCTCAGAGGGTCCAGAGGATCAATAGTCTGACCGCAGCAAATCTCATTTCAGACAATGGGGCCGGGATCCTTTCAAACATTATTCACTTAACAGCCACCTCTCCTTGTCCGGCATGTATGGTCCAATAATATATTAGGAGTGCCCACATACTATGTCAACCCTGGCGTGTGCAGGGTCCAAGGCAGAATAAAACCAGCTATCTGGGCACGGTGGTCACTGGCATTTGTTTGTTTTGATGAAATTTTGCTTTGGCTATGACATTTGTACTATTTTTCAACCCCTGACATTTAAAACTGTGGTCGGGGCAGTGGAAAATCAAATAAACAGTTAGATTATCTATTAATAAAAAAAGGAAGTGTACATACACAAGTCCATATGCCCTAACCTCAACGTTAAGGCCTGAACCCTAAAAGGAGCCTAAATATTAACTGTACGTGTGACACTAAATCCCACCCCTGTGGAAATAAAAACCGGTTTTGTCGACAGGGACTGGAAAAATTTGAAAAATATTGATCTAGATTTAGATTCTAAATAACATTACAATAAATAATAAGTACATTAAACATGAATCAAAAAAAGAATATCTAGTCAAAGAAAATTACTAAACCAAGCAGGAAAATAAATAATTTGCCCAAACAGCCGACATCCCTGCTATCAAGGCCGGCGAGATTAGCCTATGGCGGCATTTTGACAGTTGGTTGCCTCCCTCCAGCGTGACAATTGTCGACTGCAATTGGAAAGGGGGGCATTTTATTTACCTTGTCTAAGGTGGAATAACGTCTGGGGCCGCCCCTGCCTCGAAGGACATGACCCTGAAAACAAAGCAAATTTGCCCAATCCATGCACACATCGTGACCATGCACCGTTTGCTGATGTTTCCCAGGCCTCCGCAGAGACGCGATGAGGACGGCTTCCATCTTAAGCTTGTTGTTTTCTCACCTCAGTGACAGGAGTGATACAAGGCAGACATCAGGTGGTATTTAATGAGCCAATAAAACGGCAGCTTCGAGGCAGGCACAAGCAGCCAAGGAGACCGTGGTTGCCACGCGCACTCCCTGAAACACACACTCGCTCTCTTGTCGCGGTCCGTTCTGTCTTGTTGACATGATGTCTATTTATAGGTCGGGGTTATTTAATGTTATCTGGAAGCCCATACCACGCCATTTCAGTCCTTTGTACCAGGCACTGCCGGGCTAAAGGAAACACAGGACACAATCGCTTGTTATTTTGTTCGGCACAAACGCGATGTTTGCAATTTCGTAATCAACCCGTACAATGGATACCATTTTCTTTTTTTTCCGTCAGGTCCAAATAACGTTTTCAAAAGGAGGCCTTGGTCAAATCCGTGCGGAACCTCTGAGCTCTTACAATCCCGACGCGTTGAGCAGACCTATTGTCTCCGTGCAAACGCTTTCAGGTCACAGTGCCATGGCCTGATATTGCTGAGGAGGGTTAAGTAAAGACATGAGCTGATGCGATACCCTCTTTGCCCCTCGCCTGACAATGCGGGGTCGTTCCGATCGTTGCGCAACACTGCTGAGAACATTTGGGTTGCATAATGACCCATGGCAAGCCCAGGAGCACACACAGCGTACGGTACTCGGCTGACATGGCTCCCACAGAGCGTACGGTACTCGACTGACATGGCTCCCACAGAGCGTACGGTACTCGACTGACATGGCTCCCACAGAGCGCACGGTACTCGGCTGACATGGCTCCCAAAGAGCGTACGGTACTCGGCTGACATGGCTCCCACAGAACGTACGGTACTCGACTGACATGGACAGAGGACGGCCAAAGCAAAACCACACACAGGATGTGAACACACTGGAGGAACTGCCCCGCGGCATTGGAGGCACGGGGACAAACGACCTCAAAGCTCATGTCATTGATGTCACAATGACACGGCATCTAATCAACAGCTACCTCGACTGCTTTCCTGCTCTGGAAAGGCCACGGTTTAGCAACTTTCAAACACGTCTTTGTTGACGTCGTAGGACTTAAAGTTCAGAAATCGCCCACCAGTGATGGCACAGGGACTTCTCATAGGACGGTTAGCAGATATCCTGTGTTTCTTTCATAGGCCAACTCGTGGTAGGGGGTTTCGTTCATAGGCCTACTCGTGGTAGGGGGTTTCGTTCATAGGCCTACTCATGGTAGGAGGTTTCATTCATAGGCCTACTCGTGGTAGGGGGTTTCGTTCATAGGCCTACTCGTGGTAGAGGGTTTCGTTCATAGGCCTACTCGTCGTAGGGGGTTTCGTTCATAGGCCTACTCGTGGTAGGGGGTTTCGTTCATAGGCCTACTCGTGGTAGGGGGTTTCGTTCATAGGCCTACTCGTGGTAGGGGGTTTCGTTCATAG
>JACXGK010001535.1:35609-56860 GCA_016801125.1 Novumbra hubbsi | reverse complement strand
TCGCTTCCAGTTATTTCTGCCGTTCTCCCTTTTGGTTTTTCTCGGTCTCACTCTCTTTTGCCTGAACTTCCTTTCTATCCCTGCGATTCTGTCTCTTCAGCCAACAGTAGGTGTGGTGGTTACTTAGCAACCCTCCATGCAAACTGCCAGAGGACAAAGCAAGGGAGAAGAGGTTGAGTCCGTTCCCCCTCCTTCTCCGCTGGGAGTACTTAGACCTTAACCCTCCTCGCAGCTCTCACACTGGCCAGCTCCGAAACCACCTCCCAGCGCTAAATCCACTCTCAGGGGTAAGAGGAACAGGGATGGACAACATGTCTGGGACCCACGTCTTCTCTACACCAACAACCAGGAAATAAATCCCTTACTGGTGCGAAACTGAAATAATATCCCACATTAACAAGTATTTTATTAGTGCGTAACTATATTAAAGGCATTTTAAAAATCGACGAAATTGGAAGAGTACAAAAAAGTACTAGCACAACATGCCCGAGATTACGTTCGGTTTTTCTCACACAAGCCTTTGCTTCAGTCTCCATTGTCAGTCCCTCGGTAAAGCAAAGCACTGAGAGCGGAGAGCTTTTCTAGCTTTCATCCAAACAGAGAGGCCCACCCACAGACAGCTAAGCAACAGCGACGTGCCTGGCCCCTGCTTCGATGTTCTGACCGCATGCACACACAAAAAATAAACAGCACACACAAACGCATTTCAACAAAATTGCCGGATTGTATAAAATGCTAATTGAAATGTTCACCAGATCTTGCCATAGCACAGTAGACGCAATCATGCAATGAGGAACGAGACACTTAAAAGGCTTGAACAGCCTTGAATTGCACTCTAAATTACATCTTTAGTTTTAAGTACTAATTTTGGCTCAGAACTCCAGCCATTGATAATCCATGAACTGTAAAACGAGAAACAGCAAAAAAATTACATCCAGGGTTGGGCTCAAAAAGTGGAATATAACACAAATACTGCCTAGCGTTGGGCTCAAGAAGTGGAAAATAACACAAATGCTGCCTAGCGTTGGGATCAAGAAGTGGAATATAACACAAATGCTGCCTAGCGTTGGGATCAAGAAGTGGAATATAACACAAATGCTGCCTAGCGTTGGGATCAAGAAGTGGAATATAACACAAATGCTGCCTACGGTTGAGATCAAGAAGTGGAATACAACACAAATACTGCCTACGGTTGGGTTCAGAAAGTATGCCATGAGATGAATGCCTTCCAGGGTTGGGGCCTGTTGCATTTAGAGCCAACCCAGAGAATAATTTGAATTCCAATTCCATCCTTGAGTTCTAGTTAATGTGTGTGTTTTTTCCCCTAATTAATTTACAGACATGAGGCACACTACATACACTATGCACCCCCAGCTCACAACAATTTAAATAAGAAGAAAAGTAAAAGAACAGTACATAACAAAAAGAAATGAAAACAGAACAACAGGGGTGAGCCCATTTCGTCGAATAATCGATTCTTTAGTGAGAGTGTTTCCGGACTAAGATGTTTTTAATGAACCAATCACATGGCCACCCGACACCAGATTACCGCCCGTCTATATTGAGTACTCCGTCGTGGAGCCCTTGGCTGTGTAGTCACATCAGCCAGGCTAGACAGCGCTACTGAAACGGTATGGTAATATTAGGATGTAAGACCAATAGAGTAACTCTACAAAAAAGATGTTACATATATATATATATATATATATAGGTACAGATCTAACCTAATGCCAAACATCCCCTTTCATGTATCGCATTTTATTTTTGCCCATGAATTTCAGCTCAATCTCCGCAAACGGCTGAGGGTACATCACATGAAAACGTTAGGTTAGCTTACTTTATTTTCCTTAACCAGGCCCTGGTAACTACAGGGTATTCTGTTGAAAACCAAACAAATGGTTAAGAATCGCATCCCACCCAACAACGTGCATAGACTTGTAGTCAAAATGAAATGGCATTCTACTTCCGCCTTCTCCCGCAATGCCATACATTCCTTTCTCCGTAACACACAGCTCTCCACTTGCAGGTGGGGCAAGGGCGCCTTAAGCAAATGCTGGATATCGTGCTGGATATCGGTTGCTGTCCGCGTGTCGGAAAAGTTGTCTACTCCCCAGCGTGCGCCGTTTAACGCACTCTGTTGTTGGTTTCTTTTGTACCGTTTCTTTTCTTGTGTAGCCTATCGACGTTGCGCCATATACAACCCAAACATGTCAATCCATGCGCCATTAATTCAAATGAATTGCAATCCGCACTGCTGTCTCATCTACCGCACTAAGTTGCAGAGCTTGCGGGGGACACATTGACATTAGACTTTCCCAGCTTGTGCGTTGTTTCGCAGTGGGTATCAGAGGAACTGGATCAACCAACAAAGATGCTGATGTGTAGCTTTCAGCCACAGTGGTTTAAGAATAGCAACAAGACAACTTTCTAGTATCGATGACATTTTGTACAGTATATTTCAGGATATGTATATATATTTGCATTACATATGGTATGTTTGCGAAATCACTAAACATTATAATTAATCTACAATGAGGCAGATATTGAGGAAGTTAAAACACTTGGCTGCTGACTAATCTAAACTTGCTGGAACCCAATTCTATGCACAATGTCTGGCATTAAGATCACAATAAACATCTGCATTTATCTCATAATGAGTCAAACTATCCATTCTGCTAACTGGAAAGAGGTGCTAAATGCTCTCTAGTCTGAGCGCAAACCAAACGCCTATATGTACCTGAGCCTTAACATTATAGCCGCTACATGTGATTTCATTTCTGGTGGTCTTGTCAATACTTTGACTTAATATGTTAGTGGCTTAAAACATCCAACAACTTGGAACAACATCTTGGTTGTCTCTATCTTTGTAGAAAAATGTATGGATAAAATGTAGTCAATGAAAAAACATCTTAGCCATAAAAGCCCTACAGTCCATAAGAAAACCCTTTGACTCGAAAAGTGGATGCATTGAATTTACAATCACCACCCAACAGGTGACGTACTGAAATCCCTGCGAACGAACCATGTCAATAAAGAGACCAATTCAAATGTAGAGTCTGTGTGTCTGAATGAGTTCCTCGCCGCGTGTGTGTGAACACTCATGCATGTCAGACAAAAGTTAGGAGGGGTCAAAGTTAAAGGGCTTATGAGCTTAAAGAGAGAGAATAACATTAGGCGCACTGACTGTTCCATGAACAGTGATCGGCTTAAAGCAATGCCCCAGTTTGACCAGCGTTTAGGGCCCCGACCTCAGTATGAAACACAAATCTGATTGGTTGAGTCCAAGGAGGCTGTGGAGGCGGGGTGTTGTGTTGAACAGCAATGCTACAGGGATAATTGTGAGCGCAGCCTCAGGAACACAAGTCTATTTTGAGCTTTAGCGGAAGGAGAATGCATGCAGCGCATGTCGTTGCGGAGGCTCACCGTTCGATCCCCCGGTTCTCTGGAGTGCGTCACGTTCGGCAGCCTGCTTTGCCCGGACGTGTGATTCCATGCTCGCGAGCCCCCGCCGTGGCGAGGACGGTGGGCGCTAATTTAATTAGCCAACTCTGCGCGGCCAATCGGCCTGGCTGGATGACTAGCTGAGGGAGGACTGTGGATAATCGTTACTCGGCAGCTCAATGGCACCGAGCGGGAGAAAGGCGGAAGGGGAAGGGAGGGGGAGAGGGGAAGAGCGAGAGAAAGGAGGGGGGGGGAATGGCAGAACGCGTTATTGATTAGTGGGGATTTTATTCATCCTCCCGCCCCTTAATGCACACGGGCTGAGAAACGATCAAAATAGGATGTGGACAAAGGCCCTCTGGTCGGGGAGGCCCTGGAACTCATCTAGTCAACTGTGATTAGACGGACACGCGACAGTAGCCCCCAGCCTGCCAGCACGGCAGCGGTCATTTCCGTCCAGAGTCGAGCGGCTGGGGGTTTGAATCCCCGGCCGGAGTGACAGGAGAGCCACGCGTTAGCCTGCATAGGTAGCCGTGAACTCCCAAGACCTCGTTCGGGCTTTCATCTCCGAACTGTTGCTACCAATGTCCCCGGGCCGGGAGATCTACACCGGGCCGGTGATTGCTCTGGCACAAAGCCTCAAGGGCGGAGACGTTGTCGCAGACATCGCTCATCTACCGGAGACAAGCGGCTCTGCGCCGCGTCCCCCGGGAGGGGACAGGGATCCCAGGCTGATACGTAGACCCTCCCTGTTCCGTTGGGCGCACAGGCTGCTTACCGAGGGCGTCACCTTGGGCATGTCTTCTCCTTGAGCCCTCCAGCAGCCTCGCCGGACCGCTCGGTCCGCTCCACGGCAGCCAGCACGCGCTGCGTCTGTGCTTTTCTTCGTGTCTGATGAGTACGCCTGACTGTCTACGTGTGTGTGTGTGTGTGTGTGTGGTGGATTTCTGCTCAACAAGGCACTGAAGAGGATTCCCACCCACCCAGTCTATTTCTGGAAGTAAAGGGTTAATTAGAAGTTAATTAGGTAGAAAATGAAGACTGGGTCTCCAATCCAGCTGTGCCAAACACAGCTTCTGCAAGTCGGATAGAGGTTCACTATCTACCTCCAATGGAGACACATGATAGCTCAGGCGTGATAAACACCCATTGCGATACAACACCTCACGTCTCCCATCATTCCCTCATGGGTCTCCCGCCCTCTCCCGTCTCCTGCGCTCCCCAGCCCAGATCACACCAGCTCTTCGGCAAATCATTCAAATCACCCACATTCAAAGGGTAAATGCATCGAACCATGATCGACTCCTGAATATTTCAGAGAGCAGGAGATGCCTGAGGAGCACAGCTAGGAACATGCCTGTGTCACAGGTCCAAACCAGGAGATAGAAAAGAGGGAACGAGATAGAGGCAAGAACAAAGCAAATGACATTCCCTTTGCCTTGCTCTACTTTCCTATATGGTGACAGATTTGGAAATATTATTAATTGTATTAAAACGTATGTGATAGTCATTTAGAAGTAGCCTTTAATGCTTTAGAATTCATTAGATGCTACAAAGGCAGTCTACTTAATTACAGACTGGCAATCACTCGCACCTGAAGTGTTTTGACTACGGTGATGCATCGAACCCACCTGTTTACCTCCAAAGAACCGTCTGTTCTCAAACCCTTTAGATGTTGGGACCGGTCATTGATACAGGTCGGAACTTGAACCCAAAGGACTTGAGGGAGCTTGAGAATGCGTGCTTTTATCCGTCTCTGTGTTGTTTAGCCTGGCGAGCCAGCCCGGGAATTCCTGTATATACGCCCACTGTACAAAGGCTAAAGACATTACAGCAAGGTTTTTAGAATAGTGAAGCCATACTAATTTGCTGTGCTTCAACAGTTTTGCCATTATCTATCGTCACGTCTGAGACAAACTAAATGCTTGGAAAGTGATACGTTAGAGTGACTGTGTGATTAAACCCGGCCGCTGTGAACTGGGGGTGTTTGATATTGACTACAATACATTGCAAAGCACTGTTGAGGTGCTATTTCACCCGAGCAGCAGATATTCATCAATGTTGACCAGCAGTCTAGGAAGAGTTGCTTCCTCAGCACAATGCCACATCGTATAAGGCTATCCAATCGGTCTGAGGTCACCTACTGTACTAGACATATAGCGTCACCCAATCTCTGTTGGCAGAGCGGGTCAAGGGGTTTGACCGCAGCCAAGGAAACCTTTGATGAGGGAGGGTAAGTGGATAGAGGAAGATTTGAATCTCAAAGGATTTCATTTGCTTCAGCGGTGTGCATTCACAAGTGCTAGTTCACACAGGCAGATGATGCAAGGCCTGTGAAACTTTTAGTTCTTGACTTTTACTCAGATATAAAAGGGATTTTGTATGAAACAATAGTATACTATTTGAAGCACGGGACACCCAGTAATCGTAATTGGTCTAGGTGAATCAAAATAATGCCCTAATAAATTGCATCACTTTGAAGCTACTGAATGTCACCTTGAAGCTAGTGAAGGCCTACAGATGGTCAAAGTTAACATTACTTGTATTTTTGGTCTATTTATGCAGATCAGGGTGTCAAGATAAAAGTTGTCTGTAAATGGGTGCAGATCTAAAATGGTCAGGAAGAAATGTTACATAATACTCAATTATAGCAAAATCAAAAACTGTC
The DNA here is from genome assembly GCA_016801125.1 of Novumbra hubbsi. NCBI lineage: Eukaryota > Metazoa > Chordata > Actinopteri > Esociformes > Umbridae > Novumbra > Novumbra hubbsi. The sequence goes on along the minus strand of JACXGK010001535.1, from coordinate 50,751 downwards.
TGTTAGCACGTGTCTGTTAAGAGTGTGAGTGGTTGTGTGACATTTCACTCTTTGCTTTGTGGTGAGGTGTTGTTTTAACCATTTTTATTCTGAATCTAATTTCACTGTTCACTTAGGTTACTAGAGCTGGCAGAGAATTCCAAGTCATCTCGAGCTCTATTCCGTAACGCGTTTCCTTGCTTCAGTTCCAGGCCGGAGGAAGGCAAAGGGAGTGGGAGTGATACAGCAATTAGGAACGAGGGGGATGATTTGCTGGCCATGATGGGGAAAGGGTCCGGTTGGGAATTAGGCCAGGGCACTGGGTTTAAACATCACTACGAGAGTCCCATGGGGTTTTAAGTGAATCGGAATGCTGTTTAACAACCCACCTGGAAGACAGCACAGTAAACAGGGCCATTACCCCTACTCTGCCTTACAACTTAAGTTATTGTGAACATTATGACAAAGCGTCACCTCGGACCCCAACAGGTCATACAGACCAATTCACACTAACTCAGAATATAGGCAATTAGTGCCAAGAAAAATAATGTTCCATCAACTTCCAAAATGATCGTAAGTTGTGTACATCTCAATAAATCAGGGAGCTTTAAATACACCAATCACAAAGTAACAGATGTTTAATCACTGAACCATTAGTTGAATAGAAAAATGCACAGTGCGTAAAATGTGACAGGTTGGTATTACAATCTCTCAGAATCTCTCAATTTCAAAAGAATTATCATTGGATTCCATTTCATAGATAAAGCATGTGATATAGTCACTGGCACAGCAATGACTTCTTTCAACTGTAACATATCACTCAGAATGCAGCGGAGCCTCTCACATCAATTGTTTTACACTAATACACACTACATTTCTTCAATAGAAAAGTGTGCGTTAAATACGTACAGAAAGCCATCCTCTAAGCATTGTGCAAACAACCATTCAGCTATACAGAGGATGAAAAAGTAATAATAATGCATATTTGAAAACAACATTTAGGTTGCACATTTCTTCTCACTTCGGGAATAAATACAAACATATCCACTGTTTACCAAGGAGTCTTGATATTATTGACTCCCGCACCATGTAAACTCTCACTGAACTTGGCTTTTGACAGCTGTCAGTGTCCACAGTCCCTTATTCCAATCTCCCGCTTGTATCTGTTCGTGAGGGTGTTTGCTTTCCGTGTAAGCTTGGAGAGAACCGTGTGCAGTCCGGTCAAATGATAATGAAATTGTTTCTCCAAGTCATCATCGTCCGACTCTATTCTGGAGATGTCCAACGCCGTCACCCCCATTTTTTCTTTCCGCCTGTCGTCGGCTTGCAGGACGCCCCATTCAATGTCATTCCTGATCGACTTTAACAGCACGTAGTAATTGTACATGTCCCCTTCCTGGAAATAGGTAGCTGACCCATTGCTGGCGGTCCTAATCGGGGACACCGTTTTAACCTCCACTTCCTCGTCTAACGGCACGTCTCTTAACAGACTAGGAACCATCACAGTCTGGTCCATGTTGTTTACAGCGCCAATAAATCGGTTCATTGCATTGAATAATGAATTCTTTTGATTGTGCGAATCCGAAATATGCATCATTTTGGCGAGGATGTAGCGTGAAAGGTTCGAATGGAGAAAATAGTTTGGACTTTTCCTGTCACTGCTCGAAATAAAACTGAACTTGCTATCTGGCTAACGTAAAGCTCTTTATCGGATTACAATGGGACACATTTGACTGTTGCATAAGCTTAGTAAGACCGAAGAAACGTCCAGACTTCTCAAACTAATCGGCCGTCCTTGGTTCTATGAGTAGCCCAACACCGCAGCCTGACGTTACTCACTGTATATGGGAAGCAAAACCAAAAGGGCAAGTGGCTTTCTATCAAGGGCGTTCCCGGATCTGTCTCACTCGTCCGTTTCACCCTCAGGCCAAAGTAACAGGACGAATGACCTGAAATAACAGACACGAATCGGCCAATTAGGTACGCACCAACATTATTTTTTATATTTGGCTTGCAGTAAGCCAACATAGAATATGCCTACCTCAAATTACGTTAGCTAGCTAGCCGGTTACAGTAGCATGCTAGGAAAGCTAATGAGCTAGCTAACTTGGAACAAACAGTAAGCTACATGCAACAATAGCAGAAAAAAAACTCACCCTAACGTTAATGGTGCTCTCCGTGTTATTTCCAAAGACCACCTATTACACTGATGTGGTATGAATATTAATATCTGAATATGACAGCGTGTGAATACACCGGCAAGTAAGTGCCCAAATAGCTTGCTTTATAGCTATCATCAGCATCAGCAAGACTGTGATATGTAGCGCTTGCATCAGCCCACTAGCCGTAACTTGCTTTTAGCCAATCAGATTTCAACCCGATTTCACCAACCCCTTGGCATGCTGCCAAATTAACTCCTCGTGATTTCTTAATTTCTTTATGTGGCTATAAGGTGGTCATTTCAATTCGGTACGATTTCACTTCAGTACTAAATTACAAAAACATGTAAAACAGAAATGCATTCACCAACTCAGTTCAGTTAAAACAGGGCTTAGGTTCACTGGAATGTGAGTGTCTCAATTACATTGTGAATTATTAAAGGTAACAAGTCCTGGCAGAAAGACCTTTGGGTAGTGGTGGGAACGTATCATACATAGGTAGTAGAACATTGTATAACCATCGGTAAAACTATGAGAAAGCCAGCACGATGTGTACACGAGGTGATACTTGAAAAAAGTGTAGCATAGTAGTCAATGAGCAAATTGATTTCTAGCCGTTAATAACAACTTGGATTTCGGTTTTCTATTGTAAATTGTATTCATAAAAATGGATTTGAGATAAAAGTCACGCTGAGATAAATATTTTATGGTGTAGTGAGCCCTGTCCAATAAATTAGCATACATAGTTACAAATGTATTTATTCGCATAACAATATTTGAAACTTTATAATACTGTTAGCTACAAAGGGCACTAGGGACTAGAATAGCAGATTTCAGAGTAACATTTTAAGTTATATGTCCTTCAATAAGGTGTTCAAAGATGAGAATGTTGGAAACATTATATACAATAAGGTCTAGTTATTTGATCACCGACGGTACGACATTAGCCTACAAAAAAAACGCATTTACTTGGTAACAATGACAAACGGCAATTAAATGTTGTCTTGTTCTTGTTCCTTCGAGAAGTCCAGAGAATACGAACTCGATCAAGCCGTCTCATGAGTCGGGATACGTTTTTCTAAGATGTGACAGTGACACCAAGTGGTAACAAATAAAAAGGCTATATTTAACTGATAATGGATTCATCAGGTGATCAGCATGTTCAGTTGTTCCCCTTTGAACAAAAAAGACATAAGAAAATAAGAAGAAATTCAGAAAATAAAGAATCTCACAAACGATTAAATTATCATTTTATTAATAGATTCAAGATCACAATTGTTTACAATATCAAGATAGATTTGTTGGCATGCTAGCTGGTGATGCATTTTAACATTTTTTGTTTTTTATACAAAATCGTATTATTTCACCTGGCCAAGGTTGGACTGAGAGATGAATTGATCATGAACATTTAAGTTTGTTTTACTTTGACATGTTTTTAATACTGATTCACCAAAACCACAGGGCAGTTATATACTGACAACTTTAGACTGAGGTAAAAACTAAGTGGGAAAAAAAATGTTGGAACCATCATCACAGTTGAATTAAACCTCATGGGTCTCCCCCACTCCATTCTTCTCCAGCATCCGCTAAAGCTTAGCATTCCTGCAGTAACTCCCTCCCACTGGGTACCTGTCACATTACTGTTTATCCCTTTAAAGCAATACACAAGTGGCAAAGCTTTAAAAAAGTGGTATTTATTTGTATTGTTCCAGGAAAAAACGATGACAGCTCAAATCACAGGAACAACTCAACTACTATCACCGACAGTGACTATCTCTCTGCATCTATCTGTCTCACTCTCTCTCTACATCCCTCTCCATCCCATATAGTGGGAAGCAATCGACCACAACAGAACATAGTGAGTAATATAGTATTCTCTCATTTTCAGAATGCAGTGCTGACTCAGTCAAACTAGATGCAGCAATGTGTGTTAGTCAAGGGGAGTACCGAAGAGTAGCGGTGGGAGAGAGAACGAATGAATTGGAGACAGACACGAATACTAAAATGTTGGATTTCAAGCAGAGGGTGAGTGCGTAAAAAACATTTCAACAATAAAACAGGAGTTTTAAACCATCGAAATTACTGAGTGTCAGACTACTGATAGAGAAACACGTGTAAGTAGTTAAGAGTTTTTAAATTAAGTTAAATATTATAACAACAAAACAAAATGTCAACTAACTAACAAAAGGCAGTGGGGAGGGAGTGGACATTACAAATGACCAGATTCCACAGAGAACGGAAGAACTGAGGGTTTATAAAAAAGCAACACAAATACACATTCACAGAGAGCAACTTGCACAAGGTAATTTAGCGCAGTCGTAATTTGAAACAGGATGTAGGTTTACTGTACTCAATCTAGCAGCGAGAAGCAGATGGGTGTGTCTGTTAGAGAAACGGAAAGCCGTGTCTAAGTGGGCTCAAGTTTCTTTCGAATACCTGAATATTCTAACGGCATCTCCCAAATAATCTCCTGGAAATGTATACTGTGGAAGGTAGCCATCGACCGAGGAGCATTGACGCATTAAGACAATGTGTAATTTATATTGTCAAGTTGTGTAAATTAGCATTGGGACCATGTACATTCTGCATGCATTGCACAGAGCAATGGTGCTAATCTAGAACAATTCCTTTTAGAAGAGTTAAAGTCTTGAAAGGTAACACATTTTATCACCGCACGGCTATGCATTAAGGAATGATGTGTTCAAAGAGACAATGGAGAACGAAAGAAGTGGAAAACCAAGAATTCAGTGTGCTAGCGTTCGGGTGTCCTTCCCCAGTTTTCCAAGGTGAAATGTACTCTCCTCGCCTCCTCCGTGTCTTCCTGGTAGGGAACAAGAAAACAAGTACTGACCATAAACAGACAGCCTCAACATGATTGTCTGCACAAGCGTGTGTGTGTGTGTAACACGTCAAAGTTAACCTCTCCCTTAGATGCGGTCTCTGTCCCCGGAAGGCCCCGTATGATCTTCCAGAAAAGTCTCTGCAAGGGCCGCGGCGGAGGCAGATACACAAATAGCCATTTGTCTGCTTTAATGAGCGGAGCCAGTGGACTGTGATGTGTGTAAGTATGATGGATGACTGGAGGGAGTTGAGGCTGGCATCCATGCTCAGGTACAGAAGACTAAATGCCACTTGCTCTGTGTACCTGCGCAACGCTTTTTGACGGTTAGCCCCCGAACCCCCAATTATACTCCTATGCAGGGCTTCAGGTTCACAGCCCTGAAGTAACCAAACGGCCACCCAATGTCTGCTGGATAGGAGCCAGTAATGTTAAGAGTTTCTGCAAGCTCCTCACGGATAAGGATGCTTGGCTGAAACGTTGTAATGCTAACCGCTAGTAGGCTAAGCGCTACAAGGCTAATCTGGCTTTACCTCATCAGGCTAAACCCCCGCAAGGCCAGTGTCGAAGAGGGAAAAGATTGGTGCAAGCTTTTTAAAACACTATCGCGCCAAGTAGTTTAAACAAATATTTATTTGCGAAGGATCAAGCTTTATTCACAATCCACAGCACCCAATCAAGGGATAAACAAAAAGACAGGTTTTCTGGGAAGATGTGGGGAAGCGTTATTGTACCATTTTGCTAAGAGTCACTTGATTTTTTGTGAGAAGTGATTAGATAGGTTTTTGCAGTTGCTGGGACGATGTTACACAACCAACTTGGTTTGCTGCGGTCCCCAACGGGGGTTTTTCACCCCTTCTCCCACCGCAGACACCCTCATTTGTGCACCCTGTTACTTTCACTTCTGTTGCACAGAAAGTTTCTATCACTTTCTGATGATATGTTACCTTAAGTTAGGGCACATTGCAATGCGCTACTAAAACGTATTGTGCATTATGATTCACATGTTACAAATGCTACTGAATGTATCATATGTTGTGAATTTATAGAACCACATAATGTGTTACAAATCAGACCAAATTTGTAATCAAATTATCTTTAGATTTAGGGTTAAGGTTTGGGATTATGTGGTTATGATTATGATAAAGTTAGGGTTATGATTAAGTGAAGGTTAAGGTTAGGTATCATAGTCTGGGGGTTATGGTTAGGATTAGGGTTAGAATTAAGGTATGGTATCATTGTAATGGGGTTGAGGTTAAGTCAGGGTTAAGGTTAGACATCACAGTACTGGAGTCCTTCGAGAGGCATTTCCCTAATAAAACATATTTTTTTAATTTGTCTGTCAAAGATTTGGCATATCTTCCATATTCCCCAGCGACTAGTCTGCTCTTTTGTTGCTGCAGAATTGAGTAGGGAAAGACGCTAAATGTTTTCAATACAATGGAAACTATCTGTGGCAAAATTCACCACAGGCAATTCACCAAAAGTAGCTGAATTTGTATGTTGTCTTTTTTCCAATAAAAGTCTCTGGAGGGATTTAAAAAACAGTCGCTAAATTAGCAACATAACATGCATACTGAGATTGTGGTGGTGTGTGTGTGTGAATGTCTATGTACAGATTTTACAAGGACGATTCAAACATTTTGGGACATTTTAAATGATCAAGCTTAAATGTTTTAGTTTAGGGTCACATTTACAATTGGGATTAGATCTATGATTTAGCTCTATGGCTCAGGTTAGGTAATTGGACAGGGGCATGGAAATTAGGACTTTGAATGTAGGAAATGTACAGGGTCCTCACAAGGATGGTAGTACAAATGTGTCTGTTTGTTTATGTGTGCGCTTGTGTGTGTGTGTGTGTGTGTGTGTGCGAGAGAAACCCACCAGCACCTCACTGCTACACCATCTCATATTGGTTTGCAGTGATAAGCCTTGACAGACAGCAAGCCAACAGCATACCAATGGACTGTGGAGAGAGGAGAGAGGAGACAGGAGAAACAGAGGAGAAGGGAGAGAGGGAGAGGGGACAGAGAAGAAAGGAGAGAGAGAGAGAGAAGGATGACAGAATGAAACGTTTAGTTCCACCAACACACAATCAATCATGTCCCCTCCGAGGCGGGGTCATCCTCGGGTTCTCCCTCCCCGTCCCCACTCCTCCCCTTCATCCCCATCTCCCGGGGTCTCCGGGAAGGCCACGCCAGTCACGGCCAGGCCAAGGAGGGAGGGAGTGCGGAAGGTGGCGGAGGAGGAGGAGAAGGTAGGGCGGGCGCAGATGCATTAAAGAGGCGGCTGCTCTGTTAAAAGGTGTCATTGATCTCCCCGCCACGCTCCTTCTCCACGCGCCGCTCCCCCCCCCGATAACGTTTACAGCACAATTAATGGGCTGGGGGCTCCGGGGGAGCGAGGCTTCGTGGGTCTCGGCGTCCGCGGTGACGTACGAGCAGCACCCGTACGAACACGCGGGCGCACACCCACACACACACACACACACACCCACACACACACACACACACTCCCACCTTCCCATGAGGCCCATTAAGTGTAATGGAGGGGGTCGACGTGACGACGAGCCGCGCCGTTGGGGGGTAATTGAGCGTGTCACCCCGAGCAGGAGGTAATGACCACACTCGCCCAGAGGAGAGAGAAAAGAAGAGAGAGAGAGGGGGGGATGGGGGGATGAGGGCGTTCATGCCTGTGTGTGCTCTTGTACTCTGATCTACATAATAGTTCCCAGTGCGCACCTCATCGGACTGCGAGTGTATGTGTTTGTTTGATGGAACGGGCTCTGAGTGGCGTGGCAGCTGATTGGGTGTGAAGCGACGGTGGCAAACATCGAGCGGCGAGTCCCAGCTGTGTGTGATCGTTAATAACCTGCACCGGGCACGGGTTCACGTGCGCGCACTCACACACACACACACACACACATATACACACACACACACACACATAAGGCGACTGGGTGAACCCAGCTGGTCAACGGTGTTAATTACCTGTGAGAGGGCTATTCCAAATGTCACTCCTGCAATGATTCCCATGTTAGTCTCGATGAAGCTGGTCACCAGATCGTAACAGCCCTGCCGGACGGGAGGACAAATCGGTGTGTGCGTCAGCGTCACCGTGTGAACGGTCTGTGTCAAATGTGTGATTGTGTCTGTCCAGCTGTCTGTGTGTGTATCTGTGCACGGGTGTGTGTGTGTGTGAGCGTGTGTCTGACCTGCTGGTAGACCTTGTCCGGGGCTATGGTGGCATTGCGCAGGTCGGCAGCATTACAGTCAGAGATGTTGGCACAGCAGCTGGCTGGAATGCCGTTGCTAGGGAACCAGACACTGGTGAACCAGCTAGTGTAATTTAATACGCCACAGCATTTCAACTGGAGCAAGGGACGACATGGAGAGAGAGATTAATCGCAAGTGGCATCGTTTGTGTTCAGATTCTGACGTTCGCTTTCAAGGCGTTCGGCTTTGTGCGTGTCACTCACACTGCGCTGAACGTTGTCCACTGCCAGGCTCCTCTCGTCCTGGGAATTGTAGTTCTGCACCGCCTCATTGAAGGTCCTCTGGAAGGTTCCTTTTATCTAGGCACACACGCAGAAAGGTTGTTTTCTAATTTGGTTTCCCTCTGTGCGTAGCCTCACCTCTTGTGAAACAGACGGACACCCGATGAATTCTGAGTACTCGTGGCCCTGTGAGAGAACGCCCGAGGGACGACCAGGACGGGGGCCCCCTACCTCGTGACGAAAGACAAAGCCGGAGATTCCAGCCACAAGCTCGGCCAGGAACACCAGCGACAGGAACATGGCATACTGCAGAGAGAGGGGGGGGTGGGGGGTGGGGGTGGCACGAGGAAAGACAAAAAACATGAACCGAGTAAGTTCAGACACTTCGCGCGTTGATTTTAAAAGGCCGCAAGACACGTGGCAATAATATGCCGGGAAACGATTCCCAAAAAATAAGGACGCGCAGAAAGAAACGCCAAGGCGTTCCGACCCTCACCAGCTTGAGCATCCATGGACTCCCGCGGCAGGTGGCAAAGCATCCGAACAGCCCGAACACGATGATGCAGGTCCCGGTGCCGATGAGAACGTACGGGGCGTTGGTGGAGCTGTCGGCGATGATAGATATGTACGCGCCCAGCATGAACTTCCCCCATAGTCCTACAGCCAGGAGGATCGCCCCCGTGATCTGGAGAGGCACGCGAGGGGAAACGGAGAGGAGAGGGTGAGGGGAAACGGACCACGAGAGCCTATACCGGTCGTCAATCTCCTCAGACCAATAAAATAATAATGGCAGTGTTACAACCGTCACTGCTCCACGTTAAATGACACGTTAGATGATCCAGTGCCATCATCGTTGGAATAGTGGTCTGTTGAACTACCAGTAGTCCATTTGTCGGTGTAATCAACCGTTGCCGACACTGTAATGGCGCAGAACTAAGAACTACATAACGACGCCTCCCACTGGAAAAATCTGATAAATTACAGTAGGGCTCTACGTTGGGGACAAGAGGACTTCCCAGCCACATGGCATGTCCAGGAAAACTCAATGCCCTATTGGGCAGAACTTAGACAGGAAGTCCAAGGTCCATCCCACACCAACACTCTTTAATCGCTGTATAGCATACCTAGGTGATGATACCTTTAGTTCAGTATGGACATACTATTGTTCTACCTTTTTTTTCTCCTTGTCAAAAGCGGGTTTCTGAAGGACCACGCGAAATAATCTTGCCGTGTCCCATCTTCTACCTTGTTTGTTTCTACTTTTTGGGTTAGGAATGCTGGTTGAAAGGTTGTGAATTTCCTAATTTTCTTATTCCCTCCATATTCTGGGAATAGTCGGTCCGGCATTTTGTCGAGACCAGTGAATTATTTGGAAATGCTGGAATTTTCCAACAGTTAGTGCACAACACTATCCTGTGTTTACAGACCTGTAGTAGTATTTTCCTGAACCAGTAGATGGAGACAACAGTCAATGGAGACAACTGGCATTATTTAATGTTGTGTAGAGCTGTGGGACACTTGTTGAAAACAAGCAGTGCAGAGAAAGATGCAATTTTTCTGTAAATAGAGTTGTAAATGAATGTTTTCCACACAGAGGCTTGTCTACTTCATAAACTCTGCCATAATCTAATCCTAATTATACCAAATAATCAATGACAAACCAGGAACAGCTGCTGCTACCTATAATAATGTAATTGTAATGGCCAACATCTCCACACAAGCAAGTTAACTGCACACATGGAAAAACAAATTGCGCGTTCACGCAACGGGGGGGGGGGGCAGATTCTGGCAGTGGGGTAGTTCTCGGCACCACACCGACTACAAGGGAAAAAGTTAGCGACAATAGTGCACAATGCACTACTATTATGCAACAACATGTCTATAACGTGAAATAGCTTCGTTACTGGTCAATTAGCCAATGTTACAGACCTGGGATACTTAACGATATTACACAGTATTATGGTTTTTAACAATCTTTGTGAGTCAATCGTTGTCTTTCGTTCATGCTTGCTGTAGCAGTGCACGTTACTGTAGCCAATGTCAAGTCAACTAAAGAACTTTACCCATTGCAGCTACCATCGTTGCATGATGCGATAATGAACGTATCTTTTATTTGTATTCACCGCTACACGGGATATGTTTGGTCCATCGAGAATCAGACTGCCATCACACGTGTGGTGTGCCCAGTTAAACAAGTCAAAACCCAAACGACGAGTATATTTCTTAACACTAGCTGCGTAAATGTCAGCAGCATGTAATTGGATCAAAAGACGTGGCGTTTCCGCAAACACCCGGGACTCAAACCCCGCAACACGAGGACGCCAGTGGCAGTAAGCTGCATTTTCATTTGTAGTGGAATTTCTATTGCCATTTACTAGGATGAGTTCATAACAATATCGCTGCAAAATCCTGTTTGCATTTCCACCAGCTGGAAAAGGCCTGGATGTTGCTGGATAATCAATTATCAAGTTATGGGGTTAAAGACCATAACCTGAGTGATCATAAAAACGAGGATGTTCTAAAGTAGACCATTCAGTTACAATATTGATCACGATATTATAAAATACGTATGAAAAAGCATTTTGAAATACCAGTACTTGAAATACAGGCATTATTAATATTATTATGAAATATAACATTATTTTAAATAGTGGCATTGTTAAAATTCTATTCTATTCTAAAATTCTATTCTATAACAATGTGTCACTTAAAATAATATATTTATTTAAATCCTTTGTGAGGATGTGTTTGTCATCAACAGCCTCTGTGGGTTAGGGCTGATCCAGAATCGAGACTACATCCTAAATTACAATAACAAGAGTTCCTCTCTCTGTAAAACGCTAGCCAAGTTGGTTTCACCGTGATACATAGAGGCCATGAAATGAAGGTGAAATAATTCTCCCTGGCTATCATAGCATTGAAATCAGGTAGGGATCCATCATCCCAGTCCTCAATCCTAACTAAATATGTTTATCGTCTTTAGTAGAAGCTCAGTTGCTGTGTGATGCAAATGCATTCTCATAATATTATCTCTGCCCACTAGTGTGCTTTCATAAATACTGCAAAGGCCTGTTCAAAAGCCCATACAGAGCAGCCATAGAGTTTTATTAATTAGATGCAGATGTCTGTTTTATAGTGATGGTCCACATTTGGCTGTCTTAATCAAAATGTTCATTGGGTATGGAGAACGTCCTAAACTTGTCATTAGAGCTGTTTAAACAAATATATAAAAATCTTGGCAAATGCAGAAAATAATTCAGAAATAAATTCCACCCCACCCCCGTTTAGCAAGGACGCTTCACAGGGCCGCGCTAATGACTTTGTGACACAGACACCGAAGTCGCCTGCTACTGAGACAGAAATAACCGCTTACCGAGTCGTCCCAGTGTCAGACTCACCCGAAAATATAGCACTTGGCCTGAGCACTACTAAGCAATGTCTCTGTTTATGACTCAAGTTTATTGTTTCAATGAAGGTGGCAGAGAGAAGGCATGTGGGCACATGCTAAAACTAATTTAGGGTCCGACATGTTGTATTTATCTCCATAGAGATATTAGGAAGGCTCCTCTGTGTTTTGCTGTCATTATTACATCTAGCATGGGCACATCAGTACATTTCTGAAATAGTATATTTCAGTGTAAAAAAACATACCCATACGAACACTAAGATCACAAGATGCACGCCTCCTTACCGTGTCTAGAAATTCTAAACCAACAGCTGGAGGCCGGGCTTCCTCTAATAGAGCTCCACTGCTGTGGAATGATCGGCCGAATTAAGGTTAGAGACCCAGACTCAGTCTCAAACATCAAGTCCCTACTTGAGACTCTACGTAAGTCATATGACTCGGTGCAGTTCAGGGATATGTAGGTGAACCGAAAGGCACTGGTTTTACAAGCCACCCTAGCTGTGTTTGCCAAGTGGGACATCCTCTCCAATTCCCTGGTTTTACGCTGCTATATTATTGTGCCGGGGGACTAGTGTCAGTCTGAAAAGGATGCTCAGGTGTACTTTTGCACTCCCTAAGTTCCGCCTTTTGGGTGCCCTTGGACAGCATCCCGGAACTGCCCGGCCCGAATGACCATCCCCGTCCGACTCTTCCTGGTGGTGTCACAGATCAAATGTGACCCCCCCCCCCAGATCGTCCCTGTCCTTGTCCACATGGTTGTGTTGGTTGGGACACGTGCATTTATTCACCCGCTCGTCTGAACACACAAAAACAGTGATGTAACCCAAGCGTCAGTCTTGACTCGGCACAGCCAGAAAAGGACCGGCCAGCGCACACAAAGATTCCTCCCCCGCCTCCTCCGATCTGTTACATTTTGATCATTTCATAGCGGATGGGTTTCGAACTGATGATGGGGGGGGTGCGCCAATCTGTAAACGACTGCCCGGGCAAAAAGTGCCACAATTTAAGAATAACGTTTCTCAAGGTCAGATTGGTCACAAAAAATGGGGATCTCCTACATAGTACATAATATAATTAAAAGATTCAGAGAATCCATAGAAATCTCTCTATGCAAGGGACAAGGTCATAAATAAATATTGAATGTGCGTGATCTTCCGGTCCTCAGGCGACACTGCATTAAAAACAGACACAATTCTGTAGTGGACATCGCTGCATGGGCTCAGAAACACGTGAATACCCATCGTCTGTGAATAAAGTATGATGCTGCATCCATAGATGCAAGTTACAACTCTATCATGTAAAATTAAAGAGGAGAGGTACCGATGAACAATATATAACGGTTTTGGAGAAACCATTGGGAAGACATTGCTTATTTCAGCAAGACAATTCCAAACCAAATTCCACGTGTATTACAACAGCATGTCTCTTTTGTAACACTGGCCTGCTTGCAATCCAGATCTGTCCCCCATTGAAAACATTTGGTGCATTATGAAACGAAAAATACAACACATGAGACCCCGAACAGTTGAACAGCTGAAATCCTATAACAAGAAAGAACAGAAATATACTTAACTTCCAAAACGACAGCGATTGTTCTCACTTCCCAAACACTTACAGCGTATTCATAAAAGAAAAGGTAATGCAACAGAATGGTTAACATGCGCCCGTCACAACGTTTTCAACACGTGTTGCTGGTATCACATTAAAAATGCGCATGTATTTTTCCAAAAGCAATACATGTTTTTCAGTTTCAACATTTGATATGTTGTCTTTTATTTATTTAAGTCCACCACACAATAAAATGTAGAGAAAGGGCAGAGGTCTGGCTTCATTCCAAAGGCACTGTACATGAGTTTGAGTGATCCAAAAGAAATGTTACTGATTCCAATTGTGGACAGGAAACTTGTAACTGTAACAATTATATTTAAAAGGTAACCTACCCATTATTTTGGAACAGATTACTTAAATTAATATACTTTTTAGCTGTGGGTGGCTACAGCGCTACAACATGTTTTGACCAAAGGCAAACTATTAATTAATTTAATTAATAGTTTGTTAATTATTGCAAGGTTTTGAAATACTGTACAGACTTTCCTGTGTTTCAGTGGGTTTGTGTTATACCACAAAATTGTACAAACTTTAGGCACATTTTGATTCATACTGCTTAGTGTGATGAAATAACTTCAAACGATGCTTTGCTTTACATCTATCTGGACATGATTTTGATACAGGTAGCGCGGACAAACCACTGGATAAGTAGACCACATAGATTATACACGACGAAATACGTGGACCTGCCGAGCCTCTACATACGTGCCGTTGTAGAGGCTGAGGAGTGGATGGTGAGGGCGCAAAGAGTGCTACGTTAAACAAAAGGGTTATTATAAAACACATATTTATATCACTGGTCAAAGAAAGCAACAACACCGGTAAGTAAGATATTTTACAGGGAGACTTGTTTTTCAAAAATGAAACGCCAGGATTGGAAGTATCGATGCTTAAGTAGCGATCCACCCTTCCCTACCTCACATTCCCGAATGCATTTTGGATATCTAGCGAGTGGGATACATTTTTGGGACATATTTGTGTTTTCTGGTTTGTTTTTTTACTTTTCTGTTGCTGATCACCGTCGAAAGAGGGTTGTTCCCTACAGGGAAGACATTAGTGACCCAAAAAAAACGGTAGCCACCACGCATCAGCCATGTTGGGATTCTGAGCATGTCTGGCCTCGGCCGTGCGTCAGAGGCCCCGCTGACACGTACAGGGCAGCCTGCTTCGCTGCCTGGTTACACAAGACCACAGCAGGAGAAGACACAGCAACACCGCTCTCACAGATGGAGTGAGTCAGATACGGACGGAGAGCGGAGAGAAAGAGAACGAACCGAGACATGGCATTGGGGCTGTGACGTGAGATAAAATGGACGGCGTGCGAAATAGAGAGCGAGAAACGGAGCGTACAAGAGAGGAAGATAACGGGACGGAAAGAGAGACTGCGTTTAGAACTGAGAGGTGGCGCTCTATCAGTCTCCATCTCCATCTAAAGTCCTTTGCCCAGTAATGTTTAAGAGCAGCAGTGCAGAAGGTTCACTTCCTTGTAATGTACCGTTCCCCTGTCCCCTGTTTTCTCCCCTTCACGGGGTCATGTTTAATTTAACGCGCCACCATAAATGATTTATGACGCCGTCTGCTGTAGGGAGTGAGGGGTTTCCCCACCCCTGCATGCTTTATCAGCAAGGGTGCCATCCTAGGTGGGGGGGGGGGGG
>JACXGK010001535.1:0-30119 GCA_016801125.1 Novumbra hubbsi | reverse complement strand
AAGACGGCAGCTGAAACAGGATCTGGGTTTGGCGGGCCCCATGTGTTAGCAAACATACTGGACATTTCAGAGTCCCCGAGGGAGCTAAACGTGTGCTGGTAGCCCGTCTACATTTCTGAGGGTCTCGGGTTTGTGTCGGCTGTAGCGAAAACATCTATGCAGCCCTGATACGGCAGCTGCCCCCAATCTGTGATTGGCCACCCAACAAGATAAGCTGATTACCCACTGGCTTCTTTACCTCCCTTTTCGGTCACTCTCTACGCCTTTGTTTCACACAACCTACAATCAACACTGACAGGTAGAAAGTCTACCTATCCAGGGTGGAGAGGAAGATGTCGTCTTAAAGCTTAAAAGCCTTTTGGAGGGCTAGCTATTCGTCTTACGTATTTTTATTGATTCATTTGTTGAAATTATTTATTTAACGTTGAATTATATGTCACATATAAATGTTGACGTTGAATGTTGTTTACGAAAAAACTCTGTTCGTGGGCTGAGCTGAAGATGTCGCATGTTAGAGACGTCAGTCACGTTAACGCTCTCGCTTTATTTCTAAGGGCAACAAGCATCGTTGCAGGTCACATTCCGACTGGTCTAGCAACCTCAATGTAATTGGTTCATGGCTCAGCTGGCGGAAGTGTAATGGGTTAATGGCTTTATGTGTTGACCAGGCCTGCTGCATGACTGGGGAATCACAATCAGCTTTATTACCAAGTACGTTTACACATTAAACAGGAATTTTCTTTGGTGCTGTGGTGCATGACAGAAAGTAGTATGAGGTAAAAAAAAAAATTGGAAACATTTACTGAATAAGTGGAAAAGTGCAATGTGCAGGAAGGAAGCCCAGAGAAGTGCATTAATGTAATGCATTAAGTAGATTTTATGTTATGAGTTAAGTTATGGGGCAGAGGGTGTCGGTGTCAGTGGGGGTAGTCTAGCCTTGTTGATGAGGCCAGCTGCCGATGGGAAGAAACTGTTCTTTTGGCGTGAGGTCCTTATGGACCTTAGCTTCCTGCCAGATGGGAGTGGCAAGATCTCATATAACTACAACATCTCAAATGATTTTGCAAGTAAAGCAGTGTGTGTCAAGCATCCCTCGACCAAGGAACTCTCGCCCCTGGTTGGACTGTTGCCCGATATCACACAGCCACGCACAATTAGAACAATTATAAACTCATTCTGTGAGTCGGTAGAGTAAAGAAGAAAAACATGTACCTCTCAAAAAGGGAGCAACATGCATGTAATAAGTCATATCCAGTGCAACACATCACATGCAAAGGGTAGAGGCAGAGCAAACATATTAGGGTCATATGCGAGAAGTTGATCTGCTTTCAAAACACAACAGATTTTGATGTATGAGCTGAGAGTAAATCTACAACAATAAGGGAATGATATATCCAACAACAGTGCAATAAACACGACTAGTATGCTAAGTGAGAGTAGAATGAGTAATGTGTAAGAACTGTTAAAGTACAGTACATTTCCTAAAACAATAACTGCCTCTATAGAATAGTCAAATGACCTAGCCATTGAAAATGTGTTAGTTGAGTGAGTCTCTGAATCCTGATTAACATAGCTTAGGTGCTAACTGCTGCTTACTCCAATGTACCCACTCACACAAAGAGAATTCATCACAGAGAGCAAAGTAAACCCAAAGCATTTAGCACCTCCTTCCTGGCTGCAGGCTAATTATAGAGGCGGTCTTTCATTACCACCAACATGGCAACTGCTCACAGCCAGTCAGAGGCAGCGTTTGTTCAACATTTGCTGGTTCTAACTCTGACTTCACACGACGAATGTCACCTTGCAATTCCTCGATCACCGCCTAATTGGTTGGATCACTCTCGCGGGATGACCTTTCTTTGACATTTTCACCTTTAAACCCTACTGTGTAATAGCTATGCCGTGATAATAACAGGAGGCATTGCGTAACATCGTGCTCACGAGCATAAACCGGTCCACGAGAATGGTGCTCACTGTGTGCACTGTCATTTGTTTTCTTTGATATGACGTTACATCCAGCAAATCATATGAGTATTTCTAATTACAATACCTCGTTAATACCTTTTCATTCCGACATCCAACAATAAGACTCTGTGATGGGGAGCACCAGTGAAAGCCAGCCATATGAGTGAATCTGGCCTTCGACGGTACAAGCTTGGACAGTGATCCATCACAGCCCAGTGAGTAAGTACATAACAGAGAATGGCCAGTGCGGCAAATGACCCATGCCCATTGACCCCACTTCACTGTCTCCCCTGTCACTGGAAAAAAAATAAGATTAGCAAAACGCTGGCAAGCCGCAGACGGCACTCGACCGCCGGGGCCATCGGCAACATGCTAGCCGGCTAGGTTGGGTCAGGCAGAGACATTATCTAGAGTCGGGCAGCTCCTATCAGACAGATTTAAACGAATTACCTATCCGGTAACCTGGCCAGGGGTAAGCCTTACATTCACACTGCAGCTTTAGCTGAAGCTTCTACGGCCTAGCTTTGTGACTGCTGACTTTCTCTTCAGACCTTCGGTAATGGGATTCAGACAGAGGTGAGCTAGCTGAGCTGCTCCCGGTCCGAGGTGTTTCCGGCGAAATGTGGCAATGAGAGCGTTGTTGTGATGAGGATTTATGAGGATCCTTGTACAGTACAACTAGAACGGTTGCATGAGGAGGAGACTACTGATGGTGTTGCCTGGGAGATGTGTGCGGGTAGTGGCGCAATATGATTGGTTGTTCGACCTTCCATCCAAGCGGACTGGAGGGGTGGGGTCATTGGTTTCATTTCCCTGTAATTTAAACCTCTTTGAGGGACTTTCATAGTTCAAACCCAGTCAATATTAAGAATTTAGGTGCATTTATTTACTTCATTAAGTTGAATTAATGTTTCACGCAAGTCAACAGTTTTTATGGATCTGATATATTTGCTCCATTGGTAGCAAACCATTCCAAGATCATTTAAGAAGAACTGGAAGCTATTAAAAGTCTTTACAATGAGATGCATAATCACATGTTCAGATGAATAAGCCCCAACAAAAGGCCACTCATGAAAGTGAAAAGAACCACACAGAATACATTATGCTGCTTATTCCCATTTGGGCATTAATAATAAGCATTCCACAGAATAAATTAGGCCAAGACTTAGGGCATATGTCTGAATTTAATAAGCTGCCTTTCCTGTTGCAGCTAGTGGCCTAATATTATATGGCTACAGGATAGTCTATTAATGTACAGCATCTCAAGCCAACTTCAAGTATCAAGCTTCTTTCTTTTAGAATACATGTATTAATGGGAGAAATTTCTCAAAAGGGTATCGACATGCTGTCCATCGACCCATAAAATCTATTCTGCCAAAGGTGAAAGTGTAGGCCCTACATTTTGAATTGATAACTAACGACAACTAGGAAACTTCCCTGGTGAAATCATATCTGAGGAAACATCTGGTGGTCTCATGCTATGATAAGCTGGTGGTCTCATGCTATGATAAGCCTATAACAGCCTGACCCTTTCAGCTACCATGCTAGAGTTACACATTTATGTTGCATACCAAGTTAATTAGACAGGTAGCAAAACGGCATTTCAAAATAAAAGCTATCTTGACACGCCTGGTTTATCAAAATCTGACAGATGGTGCCCAAATAGCATAATTGTCGACACAAACTGCTGAATAATTACAGCAAATGTGTCAGATACTCTGACAGTAATCATGCAAATAACCTTTCTGGTAATGGTCCAAGCAACAATGGTAAATAACAGCCTAATAGCTGGGCTCTAGCTAGCTGTTGCTGGGGTTGAGACAGACTGATGGTAGCCAGGATGTAGCTGTTTCTGAGATTAAAGCTCTTGATAAGGAAGTTAATGACAAAGAGAACATAGCAACAGCCCTCTGTTTCATCCTGCCTACCTCCCTTTTTATCTCTCTGTCTCTCTGTATTTTGTCTCAACCTCTCTGTTTACTTGTCAATGTAAAGGTCTTTTATAGCATTGGAAACACTGGATTTTAAAGATAAATGGGTATATTCTGTCTCAGTCTCACTCTCTCTCTGTTTATCCCTGCTCATCTCATCCTTTCTCTGTTAATCTATTTGTCTCCTTCTCTGTCTGTTTATCTGGCTATCTCCATGAAGTCTATCTGCTTCGAGAGGAAAACAGCCTCTGATACATTAGGTTAAGTTGCAGGACCAGGCCATATGGTTTGCTTTAAACCACCGCCAATATCAATGGAGTCTGTTTGTTAGACCAGGAACCGGTCTATTACAACACAGATACAACGGACGTTGGGTTGGGGGTGGAGGGGTTAGCTGGTTTGAGGGTGGATGGGTCAAACGAAAAAGGGGGTGTAATAGTGGATGAGTCAAATGAAGAAATGGTGGGTCATGGTGAAAGAAGCACAAGAGCTAAATCATTGTCATGTCATGTTTAAAGAAAAGACCTCTGACCCCCCCCCCTCCCCAAAACCCCCTCATAATCCCCACCACCCCTACTGACCTCATACGCAGCCAGCATGACTGTGTCTGTGACACCACAGACACGGACAGCATTGAGGAACACAAGGCATTCGTCAGACCCTCTTGGCCACAATTGAAGGGGTTCATGGGCATGGTTCCCAGCGTGGTCTCCTAAATGGCACCCAATTCCCTAGATAGTGCACTATGTTTGACCAGGGCCAGTGATTGGAGTTGTGCACTATGTAGGTAAAAGGGGTTTGTTTGAGACCCACACGGATAGAATGTAGGTCAGACAGAAATTGCATCGCAGAGAGGATGGATGGATGGGATTTGAGCAGGAAATATGTGTTCACTTATGGTGGATGTGGATTCCTGACTGCCTGTCTGATTGCATTACTGATACTCCAGTAGGCACAGGAGCACGTCCTTGTGTAAAAGACTCAAGCCCCACTAACCAATGCGACTCAGCCACGCCTACCCTTATTAGTCTCAAAGGCCATTTCCATATGAAACATTGTATAGGCATAGTATATAACAAGTCCATGCCCTCCTGAGCTAAAACTGCCGTGCCCTAGCATTCTCAAATAAATAATACTAAGAACATTCATTAATCCATTAACCAAATACAATATGCAAGAGAATTAGCCAACAGAATCTCTCACTTGATCTTATTAAATTCGGGTGGTGCCGCAGGAGAGATTTTCAACATGGTAACATGTCCACCATGTTACGTGGAGAATATGCCAACATTGATTAGGTTAATACAGCCCCAGAGCCATGTATTAAATGATGATACATATAAATGGATCAGCCTACCTGTTGTGGACTTTAACATTCTTAAATGCATTTTCCATTTACATTACGATAACTTCGGTACAACCCACGACATATGATTCATGGCATTTATATCATATCTCCTGTAATAATATTTATAGCGAACGATTTCATAACCTACAGAAACTCATTATTTGTTACCATAACGCTTGCCTGTAAAGATAACGGTCCAAACAGCGCGCACTCCAATAAACATGCACTTGTTTCGAGGCATCAGCTCGTGAGCACACAAATAAATATCCGATTTTGCAATGTAAACTATCAACATTTTACAAACCACTCACCTAAATATGACAATTAGGGCGATAATAAACGAATGATTTCTGATCTGCTTACCCAAAACACGAAGGAATAGACCACGAGGAGGGTTTTGAGGCAGGTTATAACTGGTTTGGTCTCCATTCTCCTTGATGCCATACTACAGTAAAATGAGGCGCTGGGTTTTCAGCGCGGCTGCGTTGCTGTGATTCTTCACTGGCCTTCGTTGGTTCAGCTGATTCACCCGCTGTCTCTCACAGCGCAGTCGCTTTCTCCTCAATGGCCAATGAATGAATGAAATGCCTGTGGTTTTGCAGGCCTCGGTTTTCTCCAAGCGCCCTCTTGCGTGTTATAGGAGTAAAAAACCCTGGCAATTGTCAAGGGATGAGAATATTAGGTGTATTTTGAAGTAATTTCATTTTTTAAACGTGTTGTCTCAAAGAAAATAATTACTACATTGGTTCAACGCAGGGTCTATTACACTCAATCAAAAACACGGAAGAAGTCCTAACTACTGCATTTAGCAATGAATCAAATGTTAAAAAGGCTTAATGTTAAAAGTAAGGCCGTGGAATAGGACCTGACATTTGAGAGTGACTGAAGCTTGTATGATCATCTGACTGGTCAGGAGTGGCATAGTTCACAGTTTGGTAACAGAATTTAGGATGTGGTGTAAAATAATTACATCCTGCAAGGCTCATTTCATAGCTTTGGTGTTTCCTAACAGAAACATGCTAGAACGTGCCAAAAGTGCCTAAAAGAATATTGCTAGCTTGGCATTGCTCTGCTCACCTTCTTTCCTAAATTCGGCCCACTAGGCTATTAATTAAAGCTTGTGGGTTTACACAATACCAACATTCACATTTCCATACAATACATGAATGACCAACTGGGACGTCTGGGTCATTTTGACTCCAAGAAGAAACTATTGGTAAAAGTTCAAAACATATACAAATATTACCTTACATTTCTGATCAAATAAAAAACACGTTCAAATGTGTAAATCAATGTATCTGTAATGAAACATCACATTTTTATTTAATTTGGTATGCATTACATTTTCTTAGATTCTTTCACGTAAAATAAAAGAAAAAAAAAAAGTTTCCACGATACAGATTTTTAAATGTACAATTCACATTGAAAAGATGATTTACCATTCTTTGATGGTAGCATAATTTGGTTTTTAGAGTTTTGAAGAAGAATGGCATTAGTATCACTGCTTTTGAAACAATGGGAATGGGAGGAGCCTACATGGCAGAATGCTGAAACAATCCTGACAAACTGTCAAAGTCAAATGGGATGATATCCTCATTATTATAAAGTATTTCACATAGAATACTAGATTATATTACAGGAAAATAAGTCTTATTCTTCTTAGAAAATAAATCAGTATATGTACTCAGTAGCTTGTGTCGCTATTGCAATCCAACCCGTATTTATACCACATATTTCTATGACCTGTTTTGACTGCAACTAAGCATGTAAGGTCATTTTATTCTTCATATCTAGTGTGCCCATAAGCTTTTAAATATTGCTTCTACGGGTGATCTTTCTATCGTATTATTGATAGAGGTGCTGCACCAAATACTATGCACAATTTAATTTTATGGCATCAAGAGAATCATTTTAGTTATGTCCTACTTTTGTTAGAACGTCAATACAGTAATGCTAACCACATGCACTCTAGTTCTATAAAAAAGATTATACTATTGGCAGTTTTGGAGGTAACTGGCACATTTTTATATGCACACATTTACATAATACTACAGTATTCCTCTGAAAATTATCAGTCGTCTGGTCAAAACCACTGATACAGGTCAACCCTCCAACATGTATTTGTGGATAACGTTAGTCCCTAAGTATCCAGATAAACCAGGTCGCTGTTGTAAATAATGTATTTGTTCTTGAATAAATTGTCTGGGGAAATAAATAAAAAATAAAAATGCAAAATAAATATTGTTTCAACGTAGACCTGTAGTTGGTACTATTATATGGTTATTACATATGGATACGGCAACTCTTACGTATTATTTATGTTAATTAGGAACAAAATGACTGACCAAGTCATGACACATTTTAAGAATTGAATAAACCACTTAGCAGCTAAAACGTGTCCCCGAAGTTACAATAAAATGCCAAGTATAGTTCCTGAAGGCATGCACTTGATAATGACTTGATGAATGTACCCATTCGTTCCATATATATACTCAAAACGTGCTGGGATCCGCAAAAAGACTAAGAGGAAGCAAAGCATGTAGTGGGCGAAAAAGTAGTGTCCAGTGTGGGGACGTAGGGACCACGTAATCGAAATCCGTAGTAGCATGGTTTCGTTGCTATAAGTGAAATGTTGTTTACATCCGGGTTGTTTTCGGATGAAAACAACACCCACTACTACATAGGCACTTAGCAACAGTGTTGTTAAGCCGATTAGATACCACGATGGCAGGGGAGACAGAAGACGAAATACCTGGTAAACGTGTTACATATCTTACTCACCCGTTTGCATATGTTTCAGGATTAATATAAACGTTGTCGCTTGCTAGTGGTGAGTACTAGCTAATCGGCTAGCTAACGTTCGCCACTTGGCTGTGCATTTCAGGCAGCGCTCATAAAAAGTAATTAGCCAAAGTTAACGTAGCTACGTTGCAGTACTGTACAGTCCACTGACATGTAATAGCTAGCTAGCTGGCACCAAGTAAAGGTCAGCCTCTCCGTGCCGTTGTTAACATAATTCCTGAAGAATAATATGGTTCACAGATAACTAGTAACACCCACGTAAACGTAACTAGCAGCTCAATTAGCTTGTTCTGGTGGTTGTGTATTAGGTTTTGATTATCTACTGCCAATGCTGTTGCTATTTAGGTATGTTTGTTGCTTGTTTTCTAACAGAATCGGGAGCAGTCTTTACCTTTGGAAAAAGCAAATTTGCAGATAATGTCCCTAGTAAATTTTGGCTGAAAAACGACGTACCCCTGAAAATCTCCTGTGGGGATGAGCACACAGCATTGATAACAGGTCAGCGGGTTTCAAATATATTGTGGCAATCAAAGCATATAGAACCGCTGCCAATACTAAATAAAAAACAGTATTTCAATAAACGTTTCAAATTGAAGTTGACGCCTGTGCAACAGTTGAGTGGTTTTATTTATTTTTCAACAGAAAACGGCAAGCTTTTCATGTTTGGCAGTAATAATTGGGGTCAGCTGGGCTTGGGGTCTAAGAACACAGTGAACAAACCCACTTGTGTAAAAGGTCGGTCTGAACATTTCTATTTTTTATGTTTCATAACTGGATGCAACACAGCTTGTCATCTCACCTTGATTGTGGAAAACTGAAATAATTTACATGTAGGCCTATTGAATTGTTACCAACAAAATGAGTTATGTAAATGGTTACTAGCCGCAGATTTTGTGGCATAATCCCACATTGAGGTGTCTTTAATCTGGTAATCTAATTTTCCTTTAAGGAAAGATGACTAGGCAAGAGAGGGATGCTACTGTAGTTTATTGCAATCTAAAAAAGACAATGTCCTTCTCATTCTTGTCATTTCATAAGCTTTGAAGTCTGAAAAGGTTTGGCTTGCAGCCTGTGGAAGAAATCACACTTTAGTGTGCACATGTAAGTAAACCGTTTTTATGATGTAGGATGAAGGCCTACATCATAAAAATAACTACACTCTACAGCTAATTCCTTGATGTAACAGAGCTGAGATTGAGCAGGGTTTGTCTGATGTGTGTGTACACAGCTAGAGGAAATGTGTACTCTACTGGTGGAAACAATGAAGGTCAGCTGGGACTAGGAGATTGTGAGGAGAGGACCACCTTCCAATTGGTGGATTTCTTTATCTCACATGGACCAATCAAAATGCTTGTTGCAGGTTCCAACACCTCTGCTGCCCTCACAGGTAGGCCATTAAATTGCCACAATGAAAGTGTTCTTGTTCATAGTGACGGCAAGGGATTAGGTATATTTCCAATGACAACCGTAAAATAAAAATTCAGTAGTTAAAAAAAAAAAAAGAAATATATAGATTTTTTTACTGTAACTATTAGCGTATCGATCAGCTAGCTATATTCCCGTAGCTCATCTTTCACTTACTTTTGCTGAGACTAATCATCATTCTTTCAGAAAGTGGTAAGCTGTTCACATGGGGCGACAACACTGAGGGTCAGATTGGCCTGGGGATGGAGACAAATTCCTTGACCCCCCGAGAGGTCACCGTGGGTCGGCCCGTGTCCTGGGTGTCCTGCGGATACTACCACTCCGCTTTCGTCACCGGTGAGACGATTGTAGCGGAGCCCACAACTCGGCACCGTCGACAGGGCGCGCGTGCTGTCCGTTCCACAGCATGTTCGAGATATGTCGCTACCCTACATCTAATTATTGGTACAACACTGTCATTCGGATCAATGTGTCAACGCTGTGCGCTCTGTTTTATAACAGTTGACGGGGACTTGTACACCTTTGGAGAGCGCGACAGCGGCAAATTGGGACTGGCCACGGGTCAGTTGGCTGGGCACCGGGGGCCCCAGCAGGTAAAGAGCATCACAGACCGGGTGACCCAGGTGGCGTGTGGAGGCGGGCACACCGTGGCGTTGACCGGTAGGCAGCTCGGTGATGTGTGACACAAGATCCGCCATCCTCTCTACGCCAGTTTGATCAGAAGCCACGGGGAAAACAAGTCGTGGCTAACCAGTCCGCCGCTGTGTTTGTTTGGACTCTAGAGGACGACATGTACACGTTTGGCCTGGGTCAGTTCGGTCAGCTGGGGCACGGGACCTTTCTCTTTGAGACGCGGCTGCCCAGATCGGTGGACCGCTTCAAGAAGGGACGTGTTCGACACGTGACGTGCGGGGAGAACCACACCGCCGTTATCACAGGTGAACAGAACGCTCGGTCACGGAAAACCACAAAATGGCCCAGAGAAAGGGCGGTCGTTTATGAAAGGGCGGTACTACTTTTGAAACCTCCCTTTCCACTTGCGTTGATAACAGGTCTTGCGTCTGTTGAGTTTGTTAACATGTGACATGGCGGTCATTGCTTTAGACAGTGGTCTTCTCTACACTTTTGGGGACGGCAGATATGGGAAGTTGGGACTTGGAGAGGAGAACTTCACCAATCAGTTCAGGCCCACTTTATGTCCACGCTTCCTCAAGTATAACATCCAAGAGGTTTGTGCCTCGTGCGTTTAAATAACGGCTGCATGGTACTGTAAGCTGAGGATTCCACTTCCTCACTGCATTTTGAGTCTTTCACGTACATTTCAAATTTTGCCCTGTGACAATTGCTTGACCATTGACTCTTCGCCTGCCAGGTAGCTTGTGGGGGTTGTCACATGCTGGTTCTAGCCAAGCCTAGGGACAAGAGCTGCGAGCAGGTGACTCTGGAAGAGGGCGATGTCACAGAGGACAACCTGGAGAAGTCCTACACTGAGCTCCTGGGGGACACCCTCATCTCAACCTCGGCTACCCTGAAAGGGAGCCTCTCTGCCCGGGTCAGGAGGAGAGAAAGAGTGAGTACTGACTCTGCGGGTCCACACCGGAGCCCTTTAGACGGGAGGGTTAGGAATCCGCTCTAACATGAGTGCTTATCTTAGGAGAACCACCCTTTCGTCTAACTAAGCTAACGTGGCTAACTAACCCTTTTGTCTGTGTTCCAGGAGCGCTCTCCGGAGCAGTTCGGCCTCATGTTCCGCACCCTGCCCCCTCTGGCACCCAGCCACCTCGACACCTCCCGGCCAGTAACCACCCAGACCGCCCCGCGCAAGCTGCCACCCGGGGAGCAGAGCAACGGAGAGGTGCACAAAGGCGTTCACCAAAGCAGGAGCACTGGGTCTAGCGACACAGGTATTTACGCCGAAACTACATCGCATTCCATTCCATCGCAGGCATATACATTGTGAACGTGGAACTACTTAGGCAACACGTCCCCACCGCCACCAATCAAGCTTTTCTCTGATCTTATTTTTTCCAGAAAGGAGGTCCAACGGACGAGACGGCGGCGGTGTGGAGAACGAGATGGACACAGAGAGTGTTAAAGACCTGGGAGACACCACAGACTTCCTCAACATGGTGAGTCACCAGCCCACGTTCGTGAGGAGAGGAACGGTGCCCCAGTCTACCATCGCCTGGTGCTTCCTGAGAGGTTGTCGCGTGCGTGTGAGCCCTGTGTTAAGGGGGGGTTTTGTCCTCTTTATTTCTCTTCGTGACAGACTCACGTGATAAAAATGGACCCATGTGACCAGACCCTGACGTTGTCTCCTGTCCAGAAGGTACGTCACACAGACAGCCGAACAGCTTTTTGTTCTCATAATACGGTAAAGAAGGTTCTGGACTCTCATCAGCGCAACTTCCCGGCGTGACGAGTTTCTGCTGAGCTTCATCCCTCATATTCTACTCTATACATTCTGCCTCCCTGTAGCCTTTACATTCACTGTCTATATTGTTTTGCTTACTGTGCTTTTTTTATTTTCTACACATTGGCTCCCTCTGCTCCGTTCCTCATGCTGCCCTTTCAGCACGCCTGCTCCTCTAACACCTGTGCCTTTGTTTTGTTTTTTCACCCTTCGCTTTCTGATGCTGGTGACAGAGGAAGGGTAAGCTGGTGAAAGGGGATGGTAAGGCCGGGGAGGGCCCGGGACACTCATCCTCTAGGAGGACGGTTGATCCGAAGCGTCGGGCCCTTCCCACCGAGCTGTTGAGGAGACCCAGCGAGAGGTCTCTGGTGGAAGAGAAAAGCCTGCGCCGCAGGGCCGCGCCGGGCAAAGGCGGTGGCAAGGAGAATCTAGTGACGGCTATGGAGGAGATAAAGCCAGCCGAGTCGAAGGCTGCCGCGCCCAAGCCAACTGCCTTGGGCAACATTAGGGAGGCCAAAACGCGAAACCGCCTCTCTATGCAGAAAAGCCAACTGCTAGCGGCCGAGAGAAAAGGCAAGGAAGTGAGGGAGAAGTTTGTAGCAGAGTCTAAGGCATTCCAGATGAAGAGTGCAGCCAAAGGTCAAAGTACAGGCATCAAAAATACCCTTCTGGAGGTCAACCCAAAATCCACAAAAGTGAAAAGTCAACTTGCAGTAGGGCAAAATCGGCATTTAGGCCTTAAGAACACACCAGAAAACAAGAGTGGCACAAATTCCCAAGACCTTAGGCTTGCTGATGCTCTGCCTGTGAAAAAGACGACCAAATCAAAAGAACCAGTGATGGTATCGGAAGTGCCTAAGGAATCGAAGACCGAAACGGAAAAGAGCACAGGGAAGACTGAAGATCCACCTGAACGGACCTCGCGGCATACTTTCCTCACCGGAGTGGCCAGTCTGGTGTCAGGGGCGGGGCTAGCATTGGCAGCCAGTCAGGTTGGCTCTCACCAAGAGGGAGAATCGGTCCGGAGACAGTGCAAGGCCGAGAGATTCCCCAGACAGATCGCTGGGGGGACACAGTCTTCCTGGAGCGAGAACTCTGAGTCTGTGGCCTCTCCACCGGGAGACAAGAGCATGGCGATCGACATCACCCCTCCCCCGGGACACTCTGATCATGGGGCGGAGGGAAAGGAGCGCAGGTCCTCCTCCGGTCCACCAGACAAGCAGGGACGTGGGAGGAGGGGA
Source organism: Novumbra hubbsi (assembly GCA_016801125.1). Taxonomy (NCBI): domain Eukaryota; kingdom Metazoa; phylum Chordata; class Actinopteri; order Esociformes; family Umbridae; genus Novumbra; species Novumbra hubbsi. The sequence goes on along the minus strand of JACXGK010001535.1, from coordinate 16,994 downwards.
GGAGACGAGAGCTGCAAGGGTCGAACGTCAACCAAGCAAACAAGTGAGGGTAAGGAGGACGGAAGTGAGGGATGGGTTGGGACCAGTGCAGGATGTGGGGATGGAGGTGAGGAGGAGGTGGCGCGGATCCGTCATCGGGTTACACAGGAGCATGATGGAGAGGATGACAACACTGCAAAGGATGGTGGGAACTCTGAATCAGGGGAGGAGAGCAGAGGAGCAAGTGAGCAATGGACGAACGACGAGGAGCAAAGCGAAAAGAGGGGGTCTGAGGTCATGGGGGAGGAGGAGAGTGGATTGGAGGAGGAGGCTGTTCGGAGTGGCACGTTGGCGGGAGAGGGTGCGGGAGAGGAGGTGGAAGCGAGCAAAGCGAGTGCGGTTGAGGAGAGCGATTGCACGTTGAGTGAGGATGACAAGGAGGAAAAGAGTGGGGAGAAATCGCGGGGTGAAACCGGGAGCAGTAGTCGGGATTCTGAGATTGAGGACAAGGGAGAGATGGAGGATGGAGAGAAGGAGGAGGCGGAAAGCAAGGAAACAAATGGGAGTGCAGAGTCTGTAGAGGAAGATAAGAGTGAGGTGGACAGTGAAACAGAGGCAGAGGATGGGGGGGGGGTTACTGCAGAAGAGAGTAGTACTGCAGTGGAAGATAGTGGTACTGCAGTGGAGGACAGTAGTACTGCGGAGGAGGACAGTAGTACTGCCGAGGAGGAGAGTGCTACTGCAGAGGAGGAGAGTAGTACTGCAAAGAAGGAGGAAAGTAGTACTGCAGAGGAGGAGAGTGGTACTGCTGAGGGGGAGAGTAGTACTGCCGAGGAGGAGAGTAGTACTGCCGAGGAGGAGAGTAGTACTGCCGAGGAGGAGAGTAGTACTGGGAAGGAGGAGAGTGGTACTGCTGAGGGGGAGAGTGATACTGAGGAGGAGGAGAGTGGTACTGCAGAGGGGGAGAATGATACTGAGGAGGAGGAGAGTGGTACTGCAGAGGAGGAGAGTAGTACTGCGGAGGAGGAGAGTAGTTCTGCGGAGGAGGAGAGTGCTACTGCAGAGGAGGAGAGTGGTACTGCGGAGGGGGAAGGAGATGGAGGGGAGGCTGAGAGTGTGGGGGGGGAGAAAAGTGAAGAGGAGGGAGATGATCAGGGTGAGGAAGACAAGGATCAGGGTGAGAAAGAGGAGGAAGAGGATCTGGGTGAGGAGGAGGAAGAGGATCAGGGTGAGGAGGAGGATGAGGATCAGGGTGAGGAGGAAGAGGATCAGGGTGAGGAGGAGGAACAGGGTGAGGAAGAGGAGGAGAACAGTGAAGGGGAGGGAGAAACGGATCAGGGTGAGGAGGAGGAGGAGGAGGAAGAGGAGGAGGAGGAAGAGGAGGAGGAGGAACAGGGTGAGGAAGAAGAGGAGGAGGATGAGAAAAGTGAAGGCGAGGGCGAAGAGGATCACAGTGAGGAGGAGTCTGAAAAAGAAGCAAGAGAGGCGGAAGAAAAGTGTGCAGTCGGGGCAGAGGATGAAAATGAGGAAGAATCAGAAAAACAGGAAGAAGAGGAAGGGGATGAAAAAAGGAAAAGTAAAACCAAAAGTAGCAGGTCCAAACCGAGTTCAGGGAAAGGGGAAGGCTTCTGGGAAGATGTTTTACCTCAGTACCTCAATCTCAAGTGAGGGTTCCAAACAGACCTCAGATGACTGTTCCTCACCGGAGTTGTTCTTGAACTCGAACACTTTTAGTTGATTATTCAAATGCCTTTTTTGTCACACCCACTGTTTTGTATATTTTAATCTTTTTGATTTTTTGTGCATACCTTTAGGGCCAATTCATGTCCACGGCCTTCTCTTTCAACCTTCTGGGCCTTTACGATTTTACTCAGCCGCTGAGAATGGATGAATTAAGTTTTTAATTACCAATACTTGCAGCTTACTTTTAGAAGACTGTTCTCTGTGAAAGTTTTTCATTACCGTGTGTTGATGTATGTATATGATATTACAGAATTGTGTTTTAAATAAATGTTGTTTCTGCAAAAAGAACAGCGGCAAAAACTACTCCCAACACATACTGCCCATATCGTGTCATTTCAATCCACCTGTTCTCTACACACAAATTCATTGTATGGTTTTTATTCGACCGTTCCAATGGCAGGTGGGATGCCTTTTCTTTATTCCTGTTATATTCTCCCAGTAGTAGCTTTGTCTGTAGGGCTGTAATCCCATGGCAGCCATCTTGTCTTCCTCCTGTCCATTTCGTGCTTAGTCTTCTTCAGCTGTGTCAGTTTGTGTGTGTGTTTGTGTGTGTGTGTTCATTTGCTCTCCTTTGACTACATGTTCTGTTACCAAAACTATAATGAATTGTTCTGCCTCACCCACTCACATTTCTTTCACAGGATTTAGGAGATAATGAGAGGTGTAGAGAAGAGGAAGAAGACGAAGATGATGACGATGAGGAAGATTATGAGGAGGAGAACCACACAGAGGAGCAAGAGGAGTATGAGGAGACAAGCGGACCGCCGTTAGCGGGTCCGAGACAGTCGGCGTCACCTGACCTGCAGGTGTGCTATCCTGCAGATTACCTTAAACTACTGTTGAGGACTGGTGCGCTTCTTACCTACTAAAACAGAGTTTACTCTTTCCAGGGACCGCAGGATCTGAAAGAAGAAGCTCTTCTTGCCAGTGTTCAAAAAGGTAAGGGTGAAAATGATTTTCTGAAATGACTGGCAAGCGAGTGAACCGTCTTTCAACTTTTTAAGTTGTTGACTCTCCGCTGTGAATGGATTAGTATGAAGTATAAGTCTGTTGTTTCCAGTCAGGGAAGGTGACCCCGGTCGATCAGCTCCGCCAGAGGTTGACTCTGCATCCTGCACCCAACCGGTGAATGGCAGGACACAGGACAAACCAAAGACCCAATCAGAGAACAACCGAAAGGTAAGACAAAAAGGTATTTAAACAAAAAGTACAGGATCAAGAACAGAACCACTTCATACAGCTGTCTGAACATCAACAATTGACTGGATCAGATCTCCTTTTGTTCTTACCTCTCTTCTGTCCTCAGCTGTCGCTGTTCAAACGCCTTTCCTCCTCCAAGCCCAAGCAGGCAGAGAATGTCAAATCCCCAGCAGATGGAACTAGCATTGTGAATCTGCCTGCCAGTTCCAACGGTCCCTCTGCAGGACTGGAAAGCAGAGACCCAGCAGAGAGTCACACTTTTGGTGCTCAGGTCCCTCTTAGAGCCCCCTCTGGCCCAGGTGGTCGAGGTAACCACTCTGCCACTTGCAGTCTACTGTGACCCATCTAAATGGACATTAGAGGACTTGACTGGCAGCGCCCACAATGAAAACCCTTGTGCCTTGTGTCTTGTTTTGAAGAGGAGGATATTTATTTACATTCAGTCCCAAAAACCTCATGTATGTCAATGTTTTTACTGTATTTAAACATTTATTTAACCACAGTTAATTTCAAAAATATGTATTGCAGACTGAATTCCCCAAAATGCACCAATGCACTTTAAATAGAATGTTATAATGTGTTTTCAGGGAAATGTAAAAATGTATTGTTTTTCTTTTGTTTTTTATATATTCTGATTTCGATATGGGATTATATTTTCATTCTCTTGTCTTATACATTTATTACTGCTCCAGTGTGACAATCATTGATTTATTTGAATATCAGTGAATTTTCCACATTAATCATTTTATTCGTTTTTACTCAATAAAATACATTATTATTAACAATGATAAGGTAAAACAATTTTAAAGCGCCACGTTTTGTACGAGTGTTGTTTATAAGCCCGCTCGCAAGATGGCAGTGCTGGCAGAATATCAATTAATTTCATCCACTTGTTGACCACACGTGACAGCAAACAGGAAATACACCTAAAACAACCGTTCCTATCGGTTGAAAATTAGAACATCGTTGAAAACAACATTGTACACATTATTACTGCGAAAAGCTACTTTTCTGGCTTTCAGGATGGAAGACATTTCCGGCGAAGAAGTACTGAAGATGGTAATTTTGTTGCTGTATACCTCAGGATTAGATACCTGACACAACGACACGACACTGTTAACGTTAGCTTGTGTTATGCAATTCATCTTTCTATAGCATAATCAATCTGACTTGCACTGTAGGTCCCGCGTCTGGCAGACAACAATAAACATATTCAGTTACGGTGGACCAAGCGACAGACTAGCTATGTTTGAAATTTATTCCACCTGGCTACCCGTAGTTTATTTTAAGGCATTTATTTCTATACTGTTTATCGCAGTTTATCCTCGTTTAGACTTACTGTTTTACATGGTTTTTAGGGCTCTTTCAACTCTGAAGAGGCTAGTAACTCGGTGAAAGAGGTAAGTGCAATCGGTTAAGCATCAATATATTGAAAACGGTTTAAATAAACGGATGTGTGTTTATTGTGGTTTCAAATATACGTTCAGTTACCCTACTGTAATTAAGGTATTATGTGAAACGTTATTGTACCCCAGAGGTGTTGTGATGTCTGTGCCTAGATGAGAGACAAGTGACTCCCTCCTAACCCCAGTTTAGACACAAGTCTGAATACAGCATTGTACACATCAGGTCCCATACTCCCCCTGCCTGCTGGGGCCAGCCTTCACAGAGCTTTGTGTGTGTCTCTTTTACTGTCATTTAGTGTGTACAGAGTATCATCGGAGAGGAGAGCTACAGACAGGACAATGTTAACCAGTGGACAGCCAAGATTGTGGAGCAAGCTCTCACCCTGCTCGTCAAACAGAGCAAATCATTCAAGTACATCGGTATGCCGTCTCCTATTGATCAAACGGGACAAAAGATGCCAGTGGTGAAACGTGTGACCAAAACACGTGACTCCTGTCTGTTGCTTTACAGTAAGCTGTGCTGTCATGCAGAAGTGTGGAGCTGGTCTGCACACAGCTAACTCCTGCTACTGGGACACTACAGCCGATGGTAAGTTAAGATGCACTGCTTTGCTGTGATGTTCACTAAAACGGCTCCTCAGTAAATACAGCCACATTGGAGTGAACTGACCCCGTAACTGTTCTCTTCCGCTCAGGAAGCTGCACTGTGAAGTGGGAGAACCGGACTATGTACTGTGTGGTCAGTGTGTTTGCGGTGGCCTTATTGTCTTAGACCAGGACCGGCCCAGATCCTTCCGAATGAGGAACGAAGTGCAATTCTGCAAGGGGCTACCAGAGTATTTCTTAATAAGTAGCTCACTGTTTAGTCTTTGCTGAATCGGATGAACAGAGACTTCAAAATATTCCGCATGAGTTGAAATGCTGTCTGCCATGAAAAGATTATTGACCTTCTTTGCATCATTTGAAGTCTTCAAATCATTAAACGGCTGTCTTATAAGCTGCTTTGTTACTTTATCACCCAAGTCCCAACTTACTTTTATGTTGACCTCCTTGATATAGGCCGGGGTAAATAATTGGCATAGCTAGATCTGGGCACCAACAACCTTTCTTGAAAACTCCAATGAGTCATACACTTAGGCCACATATTCATTTGTGAAAACTTGAAGTTGTAAGATGATTGTTTGGATCACATGCTACTTATGAATTAAATAAAACATGTATAATGTTGTTTTCAACTAAAATCTGTAGTGTTCTTATATTTCAGTCAGGCTGCAGAAGATTTATTTAAAATACAAATAAGTTAATATATTTGTTAGACTGATATTTCCCAAGACCAGCTCTTGATGTGGAAAGAAAACACAGGAAATGATGTGTATTGCAATATTGTGACATTCAAACAGATTTTCTTCAGCAGGAAGTGCAGACATAATCACTTCTGCACATGGCATGATCGAAAGGGGGTTTGTATTTATTGACTACATCAATACATTGGACCATTTTTGTTTCCTTTGTTGCAGCATAATTTACATGAAAATAGATTGGTTGAATCTTTATTTCTTTTAAATAACCAAAGTGTCACCTATTTAAAAAAGAAAGTGAACCTATTTCGGTGTGTACAGTAGTGCAATGCTAGTTAATAAGCACAAGGCCCTAGATTGTCTAAATAAATCGGAATCACTTTTATTCACTAATTCAGTCTACACATACTCAAGAAAAAGATGTTACATAAAACATTTACACACTGAAGGACATTACTGTCCATCCATAGGACATAAGTTGAATTTTAGTTAAATTCCTTCTATAAATACTTTATTTATGGAAGTTATTGGTGTTTATCTGTTTCACAGCATCTTTAAATGAAATAAAAAACAAGTTCACGCATACATTGTCACACTTTTTTACATATGTTTACATGTTTAATATGAGGTGTTTTCATTCTGTTAAATAGCAATGTTTTGTATTTTTTTTTGTCTTTAACACTTCTGTTCCTCATTCAAAAGAAAACAAATTAATTCAATAATGTACTTTGATGCAACCACAGATGATATAAACTTGCAACATATCTAACTGTAGCACGTATGTACAGACACATCTTCAGTTTGCCAACATTTTCCAAATCATTTTTGAGCAGTCAATATATATTTATATATACAAATGAAAGTGAAATTCATCATGGCAACTCATAATGTGACTCAGTAGTGTGTATGGCCGCCATGTGCCTATATGCACTCGAAAACAACTGGGCATGCTCCTGATGATATGGCAGATGTTGCCTTGCGACGGCACGTATGGATGTGCCATCCTGGAGGAGCTGGACTACCTGCAGCCCCTAAATGGACTGGTATCGACTCATGCTACCAGTAGTTACAAGGACACTAGCATACCACAACACTTGAGAAAAATCAGTCAGGAAGGATAATGAGAGAGCAATTGTCTGTGGCAACCACCTGCAACCCTTTTGGGGGGTTGTCTTACTGTTGCCTCTCAGTGCACCTGTTGTCACTTTCATTTGCACCAAAACAGGTGACAACGATTCACACTCACTTTTGCTTCCTAACTGGACAGATTGATATCCCTGAAGTTTAATTGACTGTGCTAATTACATGTTCCCTTAATACTTTTGAGCAGTGTATTTTTTTATTTTTGCAAATAAAATGCAAATGCATACTTACCACCCAAATACATTGACTTTCAAATGTGTAAGGGTTTTGCACAGTACTGTAGCTGATAGCTTTATATTATGTAATTGATAAATGTGTTTGCCTGTGTTACATGAAACACTTCAAAACTATTCTGGCACATCCAAAAATAATTCTAACAAGCCATACTTTACGGAGTAGAGCTTCAGGGGTAAACCACAAGCAACCCAAACTTTTACTCAATGGCACTTTTGGTTCATTTTACTTTCCTGACCTCAGTAATAAGAGGAATGCTGAACTAGCATGGTCCGCAGACACTACATGTCTCCATGTGTGGTTACTGGTCGCTTGGAATTATTGTGAATTAAATCAACAGAAATGTGTCTTTTTTAAACATAGCTGCTGTAGAATCTGCAGCGGTAGTAATCTAAACCTCACACAAATATAATTTTTTTGCAAATCTAATTGCATTCAAACTTCAAAACATTAACGGCGTCCAAAACAGGAAGAATAATGATTTTGAAACTGGAGAGTTTCCATGTTTGCACACTGTATTGCAGAAGGAGAATAAGGTACTAGCCTGTTGTGGTTGCTATGGTAAGGTTTGGTAACTTCTTTGCAGATTTATGCAATCCATTGTGAAAAGTCAATTCAGGTAGGTATTGTATCGGAGACGTTTAGGATCATTATAGCAATCACTTACTTCTGTTTCAGTACTGAAACTTGATGATTGCATCAGAGATAGCAATGCTTAGGTTAAAATAAATTGTTCTGTTTCACCCTCAAAAAAGTTTAAAACAGAGATTGCTTGGTAGTAAGGTTAACAGTTATTAATGTGAAGTGACTGGGTTCCTGCGACTGAGCAAAGTTCACATTCTTGACCAAGTACGAGTGTTGCTAAATCATTATTGATGATCTTGAAGGGGTATTAGAAGTTTTCCTTGTTGAAGATGAATTTAACCCCAGCTTCAGAGTGAGACCGACACTGCTTCTCCAAGGCTTTCCCCAACATGGTGGGACCGCACAGGAACACACCTACTTTAGTACTGGACACACACACAGACACACACACACACATTCATGTAACCCATTTTGCTGTTTAAGTGCACATACCAACATTACAGTAGATCCTATACGTCTCTGTAATATGCTAATTGTGTTAGCTGTCATTTAATAGGCACTCACTTTGGATGTTTTGTCCCAATAGTGCTGAATTCATTGTCCCAGTTTGGTTTTCCATACAGAGTCTTCTGCTTCAGTCCGGTGATAGGGTCATTCTCTGCCTCATGATGAACTCTGAAGTGGGCCGCCTTTTTGTAAAACAATATGATTTTTAGATCCATTTCATAATTATGCTGTGTTCCACTCCTATTTACGAACAATGGTCATGTAAGCACCGAGACACAGGTGGGTGCGGTATATGGTATATGGTATACGGTATACGGTATATGGTATGTTGGCCGTATACTACTAACCCCCGAGACAGCCGCCTTGCCATGCTAAACTAATTATAGTCACGCCTGAGACAGAAAACAACAAATGTGTGTAAGTGCCGAGTGTCTGTGTGTCTTTGAGTCGAACATGGACTGTAATCCGAATGTGTCGTCGTAGTTGTGAGTGTGGCCAACCTCGTTCTCTTTCCAACGGGTCAGGTAGATGTTGTAGCTTAGGAAGTCTGCCATGTTTTTCGAAGTCATCTGTCGCTCCAGAGACTGCAGCAAGTCCGCGAACCATTCAAAGGCCTGGGTCTCAGGGCACAACCAGTAGAAATAGATCTGGTATGGAGGACATGGAAGAAACATCCACCATCGAGAGGCAGGTAGTCTAGCGGTTAGAGCATTGTGACTGGAAAGTCGCAGGTTCGAAATCCAGGGAAAACAAAGTACTATCCATATCCCCCTGAGGAAGGGATTAGCCCTTAAAGTGCCGGTAAATTGTTCACCAACAAGGTTACTGTTTAATGTAACAATGTGAAGTCGAACCAAAGGAAGTTGACCTAAGCAATGTCTGTCCATTATTGCAGTGTGGTCCATGTCAAGAGGAATATTGGTGAAGTCAAATAGGGAAGTACATTAAAACGGTTATGCAGACAAAACCCGGGCAGACAGTTATGACCATTGTCCCTCTCTCACCTTCTTGGTGAAGACATTCTGGTTCTGCTGGATGGTTTTGTACCACACCGACTTGAGAATGGAGGCGAATGGCGTGACGCCGATGCCGGCGCCGACCAGCATGACCACCTCGTAGTTGAACACATCCTCACTGGCCGTTCCGAACGGCCCGTCGATCCGCATTCTGTACGCAGGGAGAGAGTTGTGGCATTTCAAAACGGACACTTTTACTAGCATGGTGAAGTGTGGTTGGCTGGAAAATGACACAAAGTTGCCAGGCCAATTTACTTCTGTAAAAAAAAAACATGCGTCCCGGCAAGCGTTACTTCCCCTGACTCTACCTTTACAGTACACGCCTATAAACATTACACGTCCTTTTTTATCTTTTTGCACGATGCCAAAATGGCGGCGCGAAACCTGGAGTCGGCCACGTCACCGCGGCAAACGCTAGAGCAAATTGAACGGGTTCTCCGCGCCAGCTCCGCGTTCCGCCGCATACTTAGGCAGTTCCCACGCGTCCTGGGTCTCGTCCTTGTCCCCACCGCAGGCCTCGTAAAGGCCCTGGGTCCAGTCGCCCACGATGCGGATGTGAACGCTGAAGTGGTCCTCCTCGGGGGCGGAGGTGAGGGTGAAGGGGTGCCACTCCAGCGCGGAGACGGGCGGGCACTGCATAAAGACGTACTGGCCCACTTCCATCTTGAACCCCTTCTTCTTCATCTGCAGCTCCAGGGTCTTGGACGGATGCATCACCACCTGGCGGGGGAACAGAGGGGTTGGACGAAACGGGCGGAACCGTTGGGTGTGTAGGTGGGAAGGGCGTGACGCCGTTTTCTAGCCACCTTCCTTATAATAACCAAAAAATCAGGGCTTCTTTTCTTTTAGCACTGGCTTGGAGCGGAGGAGAAAGGGACAGATAGATGAAGAAAACCAAACGAAAAAGAAATGGCTGACCTTGGTGATGACAACCTTCTGTTGGGAGCGGTAGAATCGGACCATTCTCTCGCACACGTACAGGATCATGGGCCCCACCACCCACTTCCACGTCTAAACAGGAAACCGTCAGAAACATAAACGGTACATGACAGGACGGATCGTAACTCTGAAGTCGGGGAAGCCGGAGTCTTAGCTCACCATAGGAGGGTTCCCGGCAAATTCGGGCTCAGGACAGAAGGTCTTGTTCTCTCCCCACGTTTCAAAGTGATCCGCACACAGCAGCGGATCGTGTGCCTTGACATTCGTCTGCCCTCGGACAATTCGCCTGTGGCAAACAACACAGAGATTCAGAATTGGAAACATTTTTTACTTTTTTCAAGATATGTTTTTGTTTTTAGGCATGTAATGCATTATTCAAAATAGACACCACGTAAAAGATACAGAGGAGTGTTTGTGGTTAAATGAGTACTGGGATGAACTCCCGGTAACCTACAGTACGCCGCAGTACGACCAGACAACACTTGTGTAATGCTTCTTTACATGTCATGCGATGTTATGATCTCAGTTGAACTCACTCAAAATGGCTGTCACAGGGAAACAATGAATGCACACGTCCATGGTAGTGAGTTTTCACTAACTCACCCAAACCCATGAAAGACAAGTCCAATGAAGAAGATGAAGAACAGATGGTGTGTGAACCAGAACACCTCGAAGTAAGACCTGCGGATGACCTCCATGGATGACGTAATGATCAGGATGAGGGCCAGGGTGATGACCACGCCTGTTAAACCCGCAATGGTGGTGAACATCACAATGGTCGGGGTCTGTGCCGGTCGGGGGGAGGAGGAGTTTCAGAAGTCATGGACAAAAACACTAAGAATAAGACCGGATGTCGTGTTGACGCCTCTGAGGGAGCGCGAAGGCCCAATATGGAACGCTTGCTCAAGTTTTTGAAGGAAGTTGGAGTTGAATCATGCTTCCCAATGACCATAACGGTAAGTTACATCTTTGCTAAATAAATTCGATGACCATCTCCAGGTCGATTCTAGGAAGGGATTTGTGTTTTCAATTATATAATGGTTCTCTCCACTCAGAGGCAACAACACTTAAGTAATGGATGGGTAATACATAACTCCTGTTAGGGGTCACATGTCATGCATTTAAGAAGTCTTTGAAACTGGAAGGAAACAAATGAATACATGTCACGGGCAGTCAAAAACATAATGAAGAATCAAACGATTTTATAGAATTCTTACGGTCTCGTTTGTCCTAATAGGGTTCAGGTAGGAGGCGTTTTCTCCATTGCCAATCTCGGACAGGACAAAAGGCAGATAGCTGCTGTTCCTGTCCAGCTGGGCCCCCATGAACCACTCAAAGTTAAACAGGTGGGCAATGATATGGACCGCTGGGGAAGGATACAAGCAAAGCGGAAAATACATTGATTTGATGGCTACAAACAGTCCTAGACTAGTATTAATCTGTGTCTGCGCAACCAGCCTATTGAGTCAGTTTGGTACCTGTGTGAAATCCGATCATGTAAGCCACCAGCTTGTGAAAAGTGATGTTTCTGTCCAGTTGTCGAGCGGCTGTGCGACTGCAATACTGAGTAGGGAGGAAAGGTTGTTGGAGGGTGAGTCCAGCATTTATCTGTAGCATTCTGTGTGTGTCTGTTTCATAATGAGGGGTTCAGAGTAAATGGTTGTTGGGATATTCACTATTTTCCAAGGGAGTCAAATTTCCATGTCTATAACATTGTGAAAGTCATGAACACCCCCCCTCCCCCCGCCCCTGTTGTCTCCGAAATCTACGTTGTACCTGGATGGAGCCACGGAGAAAGGAGAGAAGATTTCGACAAACCGGCAGCAGAATGAGCAAACAGTTGAAGTTGAGACAGGCTGCCGGAGCCCTGGCCCAGGGGAGGGCTTGCTGTTGAGAAAAGAGAGCGGGAGAAGGAGCAGGGTGGGTTACTAATCAAATAAAACCATGTCACTGTGTATGGGTCCTCCGGTACTAAGGAAAAAGCAGAGGCAGGGGCAGAGTCAGTTTCACTTCTGGCTCCTGTTAGTCGAGCCACCTGGGTGAGAGTGGAGTACGTGTCATCACCCATGCAACCAGCTGTGACCACACACTAAATATAGGTTGTCGACTTGTGATTCCGTCGTCATTTAAAAAAAAAACACAGTCACACAACGTGGATTCTAGATATTATTCTGTTTCTTATCACTTATCAATATTCTGGGTGTGCGTAAATGTACGATTCTGAGATACACAACAACAAATGTTATCTTTTAAAGTCTGACGTATTGGTTTTTAACATCCTTGCTATAGTAGTGCCAGTATATTAACACCACTGATTATAAAGAACGTGACTACGCAGTGTGCTTTAGCTGACCTATAATTTGTTAAGTCATTTCTAATACAAAATCTTGAAACAATTGCATCTCTTCAAACTTACCCCAAGCAGGACTCTTGTATAGAACCATCTGTCAGTGAGAAAGGCCATGTAGAAATGGACAAACAAGAAAGCGTTGATCCCCAGCCATACCAGCTAAAACACAGCATTGTTACCTGGTTAGAATAATAAACCATTACATCCTAGTCAATCATGTAGATTCGCTGTAGTTTTGAATTTGACAGACTTACAATGACAAAGATCGAAAGTCCCTCGTTTGCAACAAAATAGCCCATTGTTGTAAGAGTACTGAGCATGAGAGAGAAAGATGATTATTGAAGTAGTAAAAGGCAATGATGGTCTGCGCATATATAGTGGTCTAGAAATCAGGAAGTGTCAAACTTAGGTTTGGTTTGTCGTTTTCACAACAATCCCTGTGAGCAAGGGCGTATTTCAATAGTCAAACACATCTTCCTCTTTACATATTATCTGCACTGATCTAATATTAAAGCAAAAGGTGAAAGCAGCATAGTGGGCGCTTGTTATGGTTACCCAGAACTAAAATGATCTCACACAACCACATCACTTCCAGATCATGAGTGATTAAGTGGGTTCCATATAGCAAATATTTGCTTTAAGCAATCCAACTTGGCACACTGCACGGGCCAAGGAAGGAAACAAAAAAGGACAGGAAGGCAATTAAGATCAGTGAGATATCCCCAAACTGTAAGTTATTTCTTCATGTTAAAGGCAACAACTTCGGTCATTTTGAAACGTTGCTTCATCACAGCCGTTTCATGGCCCCCGGACTAGTCCAGGCCGGGTTTTATGTTTTCCCCATCTGGTCTACCGTTCCCCATATTAGCACACCTGCCACCAGTTCCCTCATCTGCACCCAGATATTTCTACCCCGGTTTCTCCCTCAGTCCCCTGCCAGTTTAGTGCGCCTCACAGTTGTGTTTTGTGCTCCCTGTACCAAGGTACGTGCGGTTGCTATTTCTACTTAGGAGTTGCCTGCTTATTGCAGAACATGTTCACCTCCTTCCTCGTCTGTCGGTGTTCCTGAAGTCAAGTTCCTACTCTTCGCTTTGTTACCCCGCCCGGCATCGCCAATCCCTCCGGCCCTCTCGCTGTGTTTTCCTGACAACCCCTCTCCATCCAGCCTTGAGCCCCACGTCGTGCATTTGGGTCCACCTACCGCTCGCCAGCCAGCCAGGCCTATAACACGTTTCCCATTGATTACATGCGTTTGGTGTGTTTGGGAGTAACACAAAAGCTAGTAACGCTAAGGCAGTTGTTGTTTGGAATGCAGGAGAGACTGATGGTGATCTTGCATGAAGTTCCAGACATTGAGACATGGGAATCCATGGGGAAGACCAAGGGCCTGTCCATTTACTGAGTATTTTTATGTTCTAATGTGTGTACAAAGTGATGAGCTTCTGTTTTGTTTAGGTTTTGTAATAACGCCTGGTTTGGGCCAAGAAAAGTTCAGGCCTTGAAACAGAACCAGAGATCGCAGACAGGAATCGAAAGTAAGATTTATAGTTTGGAATAAAGGGAATCTAAACAGTATTACACAACTGTTGCACTTCATTTTGCATTCTCTCCCAGGCGAAAGTACAACCAAACTCTGAGAGGACTGATGCTGGTTGATTTGCTTGTGCAAGAAAATTACATATGCGACAGAAATGATCATTATTCTCATTCCTGGGTCTGTGAAGAGACCTAACATAAGAACACAGTTCTTACAGTCTACAATTAAGAGCTTCCCAGTTGTAGGTTGTATGATACATTTGTCTTGATTATTTCTCTGTTAACAACTGCCTGCATTCCGAAGTGGGTTCAGAAATACAGAATTTTATGGGAATTCTGTATTTAATATTTAATATTATAACAAGGTAGAGTACAGTACCGCACGGACATAACTTGCACAATGCTATGTTTTTAGATTTCCACAGGAAGCGAGGGAGTTGCGCTACCAGACAACAATGAACCGTAACAAATTACTACAACTGACCAATGAGACACATTTGGACATAGCTTTTCAAGAGGATATTCTGCTTCCTCTGAAAGACCTGCTAATGCTGGAAGACCTTGAACATCGACTTGCTCAAGATGTTGAGCTTCAGGAGAAACTGGTAATTAGCAAAAAACACATGCCGTCAAGCTAACTACGTGTAGTAAACTAAAGCATTTGTACACCAGGTAATGGTAATGGTAACAAATTTCGTTGGTACAAGGCATTTACCAGGTACCTTAGTGCTTCAATTGGGATAAATAAGTTGTTAATCATCCTCTCATGCACAATTAGTTTTCTACAACGATTTAACAACAAATGTATCAGACCACCACCCACCCAGGAACAGAACCTACAACTCCAGGCATAAACAAGCTTTATTCTCAGCCACCGATCTGCAAACAATAGTAAAAACCTTTGGATTTATTTAACCACTGAAAAGTCATGACTGTTAGGCTACACTGACCAAGAACATAAGACTGTAATACAAAGGGCTTTTCTACAAAGTAACACTTAGAAAAAGTAAACCTTTATCCACCTTTAAATGCATTCAAATCCAGCATAAAGAAATTCAATGTACTGCCTCTAAGAGTATCCCTGAAAGGAGATAATGATTTGCAGGCTGTTCCGCAGAACTCTGAAAGAACATTGTTCCGTCAATTTCAACCCTTTAAACTGAATACCCACGGGCTTCCGGGTCGATGAGCGTATAACACGCCGCTACGTCCCTGAACATCGTTCAACATACAAGGCCCTATGCAATAACATGACGTGTCCGAAGCGGCATCTGCACACCTTTATGTTCAGGGACGTGTATTGCACCCGGTTGTATTCTGTGAGTTCCACAGCACAGTGAGTGGAAAGGTTTCAAACTATTTAAAAGTAGCTTTTATCTATACAGTAATGGGCAGAGGAAACATATCCCTGACTGCTAGCACACCTAGCAATACAGATTTAGACAGGACATTGGTCATTTGAAGGCCATGCACTGTGAGCATGTCTGAGTCTTACATAAACATACATTTTAAATCAGCACTGTTCTTGGTTGAAGTGTCCCCAGTTCTCGCTTGGTCTCCCACCCAGAAAACTATTAAGTGGTCCTCAATGTCGATGGCCAAAGGGACATTACTCCTCTGTAAATCCAGAACAAGGAAGGATTTGTTTGTTCATCATGTGGATAGTAGCAGTGTGACGTTCACAACCCCCCCAAACAGCCCTCTGTTCTGTTCACATCATAGTGTCACATGTAGTGTGTTGAAGCTCATCACTTCATGTTGTGTTTTTAAGTTTGTCGAGAATCTTGCAACGGGATTTGCGCATCAGCAAATAGGTGACGCATCACTCCGGTCACCTTTCCCACAGCTTTGGGCTTCATGGTCAGAGGCTCAGGGGAAATGTCAATCATACTGTATCAAGCCCGGTTGAATACTCAGGACCAAGAGCCTCAACTCATTATATTGCTGAAATATTGCAGACACCAGGGGCCTAGATAGCCATTTTGGGACAAAGTATATCAATCCCATTTTTATTTACATTAGCAGCTATCACAAAGTGCTTTTACAAAATCTACTTCTTGTCTACTCATTTATTCTTTAACGTTTGAAGCTTGTCAGTTTTACGAAACGGTACCAGTGATTGTCTCCTTGTTGTCTCTCATAGAGTATGTTTCTTGTGTTTTGACTCGTCTACACCGTTTTAAAACTCAATGTTTTCGAAATCATGCCTCATTCATGAGAATCCACATGAAAAAAGTTTAGAAAGTGTCTAGCTTGAATGAAATCATGAAGCAGTTAATACCAATACCAGCAGTTAATGCCTCTTCAGGCTTCATAACCTGACGTACACAACATTTAAAGACATGTACAGAATGGTGCTCCAGCTACATATGGTGGTAAAGGGAGGTAACCTACTGTATTCAATGTTCGCTAATTAATGGTGTCCTCGTAAACCACACATTGCTATGGACAGTGCCTCAGAGAAGACAAAATAATAATAATAATAATAATTATAATAACTTCTTCAGATGGAAATGCCATAATGTAGAAATATTTAGGGAGAGAACAAGGACCCCTATTTGAATTAGTAAACAAACATGACAAGCAACTGGGCCACTAGCTCACAGTGAACCTAACTGCTAGAGGCTTGAATGTATTATAGTGTTTAGGAGAATGAAAAAAGGGGAAATTGAGATGCGAGGTTCAACAATCGGCGTTATTCACTACATGGGATAGTGCTTAAAGCAAATGACAAATGACAAAAGCTTCCAAAACCAACAGCATAAATCTCAGACTCAGGCTTGTCCATAGGGTTAGTGTAGCAGGAACACAGTGTTTTAGTACAAAAGATTAGAACTAACTGTTCATTTATATCTAAATGTATACTATGTGTACCATCTTACATTGTTATCATGTGTGATGGCTTTACCAAGAAAACTCCTAGCTTAGAAGTGCTAATTAACTACTATTAAACTCTACACCAACAAAACAAGAGACTTGTTAATATCATTTACAGATGTTAGACTGCCACCAACAGACTTTTAAATGTATCTTCCTTGCAACTCTTCCTAGCAAAAGT
>JACXGK010001534.1:44671-68176 GCA_016801125.1 Novumbra hubbsi | reverse complement strand
CAGGCACCCAGCCCAGGGCCTACAGGAGTCCCACCAGGCACCCAGCCCAGGGCCTACAGGAGTCCCACCAGGCACCCAGCCCAGGGCCTACAGGAGTCCCACCAGGCACCCAGCCCAGGGCCTACAGGAGTCCCACCAGGCACCCAGCCCAGGGCCTACAGGAGTCCCACCAGGCACCCAGCCCAGGGCCTACAGGAGTAGCGGCATGTGAACTGCCATACAAAATTCTATTAATAGAGCAGATAATCACAAAAGAGAGAATAATC
Source organism: Novumbra hubbsi (assembly GCA_016801125.1). Lineage (NCBI taxonomy): Eukaryota > Metazoa > Chordata > Actinopteri > Esociformes > Umbridae > Novumbra > Novumbra hubbsi. The sequence goes on along the minus strand of JACXGK010001534.1, from coordinate 67,910 downwards.
CCTCCTAGGGGAAGAGGGAGAGCCTGACCGAGCCAAGCACACAGCAAGAAACACACACACACGCACACACACACACACACACTTGTGATGCCTTGCTTTAAAGTCTTATTTGTTACTTGATGCCTCCTAGAATACAGGCTAACATCCCTGAGGTAAAAGCTGTAGCACTGAACAACAGCCCAACAACCCCAACAGGACAGCATCACCAGAAGCCCTAACTACAACAACCCCTAAAGGACAGCATCACAGTAAGCCCTAACTACAACAACCCCAACAGGACAGCATCACAAGAAGCCCTAACTACAACAACCCCTACAGGACAGCATCACAGGAAGCCCTAACTATAACAACCCCTACAGGACAGCATCACAGGAAGCCCTAACTACAACAACCCCTACAGGACAGCATCACAGGAAGCCCTAACTACAACAACCCCTACAAGACAGCATCACAGGAAGCCCTAACTACAACAACCCCTACAGGACAGCAGTCACAGGAAGACCTAACTACAACAACCCAAAACCCTTTCAGATGAACCTAGAATGCTGACTATATCTACATCCCTTATCAACTGATTTAAAGAAAACTTTAATGCATATTAATAAAATCCATGCAAAATGTAAGAACCTTTTGCAATTTATCAGCCACTCACTTTACTAGCGGTCAAATACGTGGTGCAGTCAAGTCAAGGCCCTGGGGACATCAATGAGCATGCAGAGGAAATTCCATAAAAGACCCGTTCTGCCAACCCAGTTTCTGCCCAACGTTGTACGTGATCTCAGAGACATGATGTGGGGGGTTCTGGGCTGTGGAGGTTCATGACACTGGATGCAGATTACAGTGAAGTATAATGGATATAATCCAGCAGTTACCATGCCAAGTGAACGCATCCTCAACCATGTAGACATCTGCGTCCTTGTTCTGTGGAACAAAACTGCCCCCTTTAAATGCCAGAGTAATGATCATGCCGTTTAATCAGCTTCTAAAGCCACAACTGTCAACTGCTATATTAGCAAAAGGTTCTTATTGAATGGGATGTAAACAAATTAGCAATTTGAGCAAAACACGTTGTGTGCACATGGAAAATAGCTGGGATCTTTTATTTTGACTTATAAAACACTTTACTTGTAATTCACCTACATCAACCGCAAGGGCTTCAGTAACGGGAAGCCCTTTGCCAATTATCACTTAGCATCCAAAATCCAAACAAAGGATTTTATAAATAGACAACATTTTTGGGGTAAAAAGTTACCTAGTCAAGGCATAGAAAAACAGATGAGTTTTCAGATGAGTTTTGGAGAGTAAGGGGTGGTAAATAAACCATGGGTCATGTACCAGGGTACCAGAGAGTAAAGGGTGGTAGATAAATCATGGGTCATGTACCAGGGTACCAGAGAGTAAGGGGTGGTAAATAAACCATGGGTCATGTACCAGGGTACCAGAGAGTAAGGGGTGGTAGATAAATCATGGGTCATGTACCAGGGTACCAGAGAGTAAGGGGTGGTAGATAAATCATGGGTCATGTACCAGGGTACCAGAGAGTAAGGGGTGGTAGATAAATCATGGGTCATGTACCAGGGTACCAGAGAGTAAGGGGTGGTAGATAAATCATGGGTCATGTACCAGGGTACCAGAGAGCGCAGAGTTCTATGACTGTTTCAGGATCATTATAGTGTTGCTGAGATTGGGAGAGCTGTAAGTCACACTGCATACGAAGGAAGCTTTGATCACATAAAGTAATAATGCAATTGCGTGTGTTTTTTTTCTATGTCCATTTAAACAACTTAAATCTATGTTTTTGACCTACTTTTAAAATGTTTCCTGGACAGGCAGGCACGTGTTAATGTCAAGACCTGATGAAACAAACCGACCAATGAAATACTGTTTTATAAGGTCAAATGCAGCCTTTGCAGTACTACCTGTGTATAGAAACACAGGGTGTCCAGCCCAGCCTACTTAGCTGGACAGCATTATTAGCCCCCATGGTAACCTACAAGAAGACACTGCTGCTTTATTAATGTGGAGAAAGTCCAGCGTGAGCTGAAGAGAGAGTTGTTTACTGGCAAGCCACAGGAAAATGTCATTTCTTAATTATTTTAAGATATTGAGCAGGCAGCATGCTACACATGAGACTCTCTCATCCACACAACTAGCACCCGGAGGCACATGTACTGATGATACGAGAGCCTCGGGGATGTCATGTATTGTAAAACACAGTTCAGACAGAACGCTGGATGGCAAGAACATTATTTTGGGGTTAAGTTTTTTGAAAAGAGCAACCATTTGCTTGATTGTTAGACATTTGCTTGATTGAAAATTCAATAACTCCCCTGATAATTCGCCAGTCTATAATATCAAAGCTGATTAGATGAGCCTGTGCGGTCATTAATCAAACTTCCATGACAGAACTTAGGCATGATCTGGGCCACATCCTAGACTTTCCGACCTACAGATCACTGACATTTGACCAAGGTATTTTCAATGTTCCCTGTTGCTCAACCCACCCATGACCGAACAGCAGAGGCTGCGTTACTGCAGTCCACCACCGGGCTAGCTGAGCATAGTACTTGAGTGGGCTCTGAGACTTTGAATCACAGTAAAACTGCGTCTTTAAACCTGGCCTGTTATTTGCTTTACTACTTAAACCCTGTTGAATCCACTTACAATATAGCAGACTATTCTTAGTTTGTCACCTTGTAATGGCACAAAGTGATGTTAGTGGAAACAGAAATCTAGGAAGTGAGTGTAGGTATAGGGTGACCGTTCCGTCCCTCAGAGCCTGCCAGCCTGCTGGTCTACGGGGGGAAAACCCCGGCCACTCTATAAAAGCAGAGTGTGTGTGTGTGTGACTGGCCAGCGTGGCTTCGGTTACGGCCTGCAGGAGTGAGTCTCTCCAACAGATGGGCTCAGCAGGTGATCCGGTCAGCCGTACGCGAAAGACCGAAGGTCGATGTGTAGAAAAATGGCCGACTAGCACAACAAGCCTTCCACACAGAGGGAGAGACACAGACACACACACACCGGCTCTGTGGTCTGAGCTGCAGATTAGACCAGCAGCTAGGTGGTCAGGGACGTGTTTGCAAGGGGAGAATCACAGATCATGGCCTGGGCCACGCCTCTCCATTTGGAACTGTCATCCAGGAGTCCTTCCATTCTGTGTCCATTTACAAATCTGATCACAACACCAAACTTTCACAAGAAAATAACATGTGGATTCAGTTGAAACCGTAAAAAACAGTGCTGTTAATTTCAGTAACCAAATATTAACTGGTTAGCAAACTAGGTTTTGCCGAAGGGGAGTTTTTGTTGAAGGCAACAGAGACTATTTATTTGTGTACTGCAAACTGACTCATAAAAAGTTAATATATAAATGACAATATATAATAATAATATAATTTCACAACACAATAACTTTGAGATACTGTAAGTCAAAGTGTCAAGTTGTCAAGTTGTCATACTTTAGCCAAATTCCAGATTTTAGTCATTTTTGACAAATGTTTAAAAGCGAGAACTAATCTAAAAATCATGAAACCAAAACCATGACACCAAATAAACATTTTATACCACCTGTGACACTCACAACTTAAAGCCAGGCTATATCGAGACAGCTAGAGTTCCTCACTTGCTTGTAAAATCCTGATCTAACAGTAATGTGGCCAGCAGTGTTTGCAGGTTTCAGCATTGCACCACAATCAAGGCAAAGTGGATATTCCTCCATAAAAAGCTCCTCTACTGCTACGTCCACTTTCCAAAACATTCATCATGGAGGAGTTTATAGGCCCCAAAGGAGGCGGAACCATGTCCCAGAGTTAGGGGCATGAGCTTTTAAGAATGGTCACACACATCACTTACAGCGCCACCATGTGGCTCCTTGGCATGGCACGGGTGGGTATAGAGCACCACTCTACCCCTTACCATCTCACAGAAATAGCATTTTATTATTAAAGGGAGATAATAACCAACTCTAACAATTTGGTTCCAACAGGGGAGTCACATGCCACAAACCTGTAAAACATTGTTCATCCCCATGGTATTCTGTTATCTTATATATGACAGCATCACGGAGCCTGATTATGAATTTACACTACCACACACAGTCAATCATTGATATATGCAACCATCTGACACACACTTTGAACTCCACTAGTGACCAGGCGGGTCAAGGACATTAGTTCCTTTAACCGAAGCCGTTAAAAGCATCCCAGGCAACGTATAAAAAAAGACTTGATTTGTTCTCACTAATTAGAATCGCATCACCTCTTTGAAGAAAAGAGTAGAGTCTTTCAGAGTACCTCTCATAGGCTCTGTGGTACTCTGGGGGGACGCACAACCCTGGAAACACGGAGCGGCAGCGCTGCCAACCAGGACCATGACACCCCGACCATACTGCCGTCCCGATGCCCTGCGGCAGAGGGGCTACCGAGGAGGCAGGACGCTTGTGTGCTGATAACACTGCGCCGCTCGGACCGCCTAGGATACCAACCATGTCATGCTGGCCTTAGTGGGAGTGATTATAGCATTACCAGAGGGACGTCAAGGAGAAAAGGATGTCATCACTACGCTTTCAATCACAAGACCGCAAGGTGTGGCTTCAAATGGGGGCAGAACAAGAGCGTGAACGTCTTGTGTTGGGGTTAGGGGGAAGGTGATGTGGCAGATTGTTGAAAACTTATGTTAGCGTACAAGGGAATGGTTAGGGGAGATGGTTGGATGCTGAATAAAACCTCTTTAAACCTCTTTTCGGTCATTACAACAGACTTCACCAGACCTTTCCCACACAAGTTACTGGGAACAGGGTCTGTGTTAAACCAATAGAGGCAAAATCTAACTCTACACCAGAATACCTCAGAGATGCATGCCGCGTAGTCACAACCCACCTCAAAGATCATCCACTTTCCAGGCTCTCTCCCCCATGTCAACACCCCCTCCCCCAGCGGCTCCCCGGACACTCACTCAATCAGGCGTTCTTCTGTCTGTAGAGTCCACCAGCGCAAGAGATTGAAACTCTGGGCAAAATACATCAAATCATGATCGTGTGAAAGAGACTAGCTGGTCTGTGGTGGGCCCACTCTGCCCTGAGCTGCCTGACTGGAGCGAGTGGGACTGGAGGTCTGTAAAGAGACACCTGGTGGATCCGGTTACCCCTGGCGGACGGGCAGAGCTGGGGAGAGGAAGGCCATGCTGACCAAACAGAGAGTGGGAACCAACCGGAGGGGTGGGGGGCTCTATGGCTGGTGATGTACACACCCACCCCCATTCACCATGTCCCATCTTCATTCTATTTCGGCACCCCTCTTTTTTTAACTTCTGCTCACGAGGTTAGAGACAGTGCTGTCTACTGAGACGGGCCACACCAGCTCACGTCATGTCAGGCTGTGTACCTTAAAGACATCAGAAGTGTGGCCGTCTAAACCCCTGACTCCAAAACACATGTAGAGCCCCAGCTCAGCCAACCGCCTGTCTCCTAGAAGGTCCTCACCGTCTCCCCCCTGCGCCCGTCTCCCCCATCTCCGCCTGTGTGCCCGTCTCCCCGGGTGCCCGTCTCCCCCATCTCCCCTTTTGTGCCCGTCTCTCTGGGTGCCCGTCTCCCTAGACTCTCCTTCTCATGGTCTGATCAATCAAAAGGATTGAAACCAGGCAGAAGAACAAAAATAAAAGATAAAAGCTGAAATGAAAAGGAGGGAGTCTCCATGTTGCGTGTGGGGTATTCCTATTCACTCTCACTGTTCCACACACTGCCATGAAGCATCAGGACATGTTTCCTCCAGGCGTCTTGCCAGGTTCCTCAACACTCCCTCCAACTAAGACCTAAGTGGATGCTCTTTAAAAAAAAAAAAGTGTTGACTAACCAGAAAAGCAACTAACCAGAAAGCATAAATTAAAAACAAAAAGGTTACCCCAGACTCCAGCCGCTTTATAAACATTCCCTTAAAGTAAAGATTCATATTTAAAATATGTAATGTTTTGTTAAAAAAAAAAGAAAACGTCCCCTGGAAAATCTTTACGAGATAGCACAGCACCTGTAGGAAAGAAAAAGGTGCAGTGGTATTTTATCTGAATCTGTAGTTCCAGGACAACCATACAACTCCCTTGGCTGTGACTCGACAAGTGTAATAGAGTGCCTTCCTCGTCACTTCAATCTCCCTGCATAAACGGGCAGTCGGTCGGTGTATGATTGATAACGGTGTACGGCAGGGAAGGGCACCTGGTTGAGAGGAATTACTCAGGCCCTGCAGCCCAGCTAACACCAGGCCACAGTACACACACCTGACAGGCAGTCAAACTGAACAGACACTCCTATCGGTTTACATGGTCCAGACTTAACCACTAGGCTTCAAAAATGAAATCCTTCCTTGTGTGTTCACTAATCTAACATGCATGGATAGACCCGTTCAAACTACTCTATCATCAAGCCCATCCTACCAAATTGCTTCACAGGATGGTGGAAGGAAAGATCCAATGTATTCAGGCTTAGCTGCTCTGCATTGGACTGTTGAACTGTACTGTGAGTCTGCTTTAAAGGCTACAATATGATACACTTCCAGCAAGGTAATAAACCCCTAGACTACCTTGAGCATACCAAAAAGATGCATCGGAGATAAGGGCGAAACAGCGGTCACTGTCTGAACTTCACATAATTAGGAAGAAATCCAGGGCAAAAATGAATCTGCCGCACAGATCCCATGGACAGTCTGGGTATCAACACTGATCTTTGGATTAAATTACATTTCAATTTACAAGGTCCTGATTCGATTATGCTTTAATTTGAAAACCGTGATAAGCAATGAACCGTACCCTCTAGCTAACATAACATGGTAGATTATGCTAAACTAATGTTAATCATTGACATCCAGGCCAGAAACAAAACATTTTTATTCAACAAATATAAAAATCCAAAACATTGCTTCATTTCCCTTTTTTCTTTTATAAAATATCAAAATATTAATTTATAAACCTAATTTATGAACTATGATAACATTATGGCAAATTAGCTAAGGCCCAGACTTTCAAAATAGTGAAAGCCATTCCAGAAAAGTTAGCATTAGGTATGAACATAGGCAGCGATATTGTACTATGCCAGCCTCTGAATGAACAAAACATGTTAGAATGAAAAACAAAATGTTATTGAGTGAGTCTCTCAAAAGCCTTTTTAACATTTAATGTTTAAATGTTTTCATTTAAACATGTGTAATAACACAATCAATAATCAATAAACAGCATTAATTATTGTTCCCAACCGTGATGGCTTTTTCACCGGGAACCGTTCTAGGATCTTCTGCACACTTTACACTGAAAGGTCCAGCAACTTCTGCTTTTCTTCTAGGGCATGTCTGACTGTTTTGCGATGGTGGAAAAAAAGGTTGCAATTCTCCGACTACCAAGAAAGCTTAGGATCCCTGGAATTATGGGAGCGGCCTGCAAGTCTAAGTTTAGTCAGGGTGTGAACCAACCAACGTGAAGCAGCGCCATCAATGCCACAGGATGTATGATATTACCAGCATTTTCCTTCAAAATGGCAGTTTTTTCACACATCTGACTCCTATAAAGTGCCTAACTTCTAAAGGTAACTCTGATTTGCTAGCTAACCAGGTTAGAAAGCTTAACTCATTCATATTGGTAGTCAAGACCCTTTATAGAGGAATTGATCAATGGCTGCCATTAATATACATCCACCGGTGGACAACGGTGATCGAATTGACCCAGTTCTATTGATTTTCATACATGTTGTTGTAAATTATTGTATAATTATTTTTGCCTTGACTACAACAGACATTTTAGAAGATTATGAACAAGGACATTTAAAACTACAAATCTACACAAATGTGGGAGGAATGAATGAATGTAACTGAATGAATGTAACTCATTTTAAAATTAATGAATGTAACTTTTAATAACTTAATATTGGATGGTTTAATCCTGAAATTAGTTTGGAATGTATGGGCCTAGAGAAACTGTAATACATTTTGGTTTTGGTTTCCTTTAAACAGGATAATTTTAATGAATAGAAACAATGGGGCCATGAGAGCGTATTTTACAAAAACTCATTAAAACAGAGAGAATCAACGACATATTTGGATTAATGTTATTATAAAACCAGCTGAAACAAACATGCTCATATGTCCCCAATATGTCCCATAACATGTATTTAGCTAGCAGGGGTTAGCTAAAGTTTTTAATTACTCCTTGAAGAAAACCAGACCATTGATTACGGTTTTCTCTTTGCACTTGGAACACGTTTACGTTGAGGAAACCACTAAAATCATCCATCGACAGAGTTCTACCAAACCACATCTAACCCAAAAGAGCTCCAACACGTGCTTTGATGAAGTTGGTGAAGTCCTTCAGCCTACCAAGACCAGCAGATCCCAACAGTGTTTAGATGAGGACGTGGACGGTACAAGGAGCACAACGCCAACCACACCGAGCCAACAGAGAGCATGACTGGGCTTAGTGTCCTTCTGACTGCAGGATGTCAGAGACAGCAGCCCACTTGGTCCTCATTAGAGGAGAGAAAGGGCAGGGGAGCAACCGAGCGGACCACTGCTCCTCGCTCATGCTCTGCTGTGTTGGGCTCCTGCACGGAAGGGATGTGGGGAAAGGACCTGGTTTCGATCAAACGCTAAAACGCAGCTTAACTACCTCACATATAAAAACACTTCGACCGGTGGGTGGTTGGAAACTTATATGTAGGTAAAGTTTTCTTCTTTTCGACAGACATTTTGCTCGGCACAGTCTATTCATGTCTGTTTTGTAACAAAACCATCAGTAGAGCAAAATGTAAGAGACAATTAACGTTCCGTCTCTATTTATTACAAGCAAAAAAAAACAACCGTGTTTACTGCAGCACCATGCCCCGATACACACGCGCAATGGGAAACGTGCTTGTTGGGAATGGAAGTCAGCTGGTGTGACTCACAGCCATGGTAACCGAGTGGCCCTGAACAGAGGAACGCGGGGTGGGGCCACGCCCAACGGGGCACACCTGCGGCAGAGAGCGACCTGGCTGGGGACACTGCGCCCTGAATCCAGTCAGGCCGCATTCCACCCTTCATTCCCCAGCCTCCCGCTCTCCACCAGCCCCTGTCTGGCCTGCCAGAGAGAACTGGTGAACCATAACCTCTCTGCTTCGGTCCGACCATGCTGGTATCAGTACTGTGAGGCGCAAGGGCTGAGGCGGGCGGTGGTAAACACTTACCCTTGAGCAGGGGCAGGGGCGTGAGCTCAATTGGTTTGCCCGGAGACCGGAATTGAGAGGAACTCTGCGACCTCTTCTGCTTGACCTTCCTGACAGACTTCCGGGAAAATCCGTCCACTTTGTCCACAGATGGAGGTGTGGTGGCTGCCGAGGACATAGCCCTGCTGGGGGGGGGGGGGACAGGTTTCAGTTTAATGTCTACAAACCACAACATACTCCAACAAGACAGTGGCCGTTGTGTGAGCCACCGCAGCGCGGGTTCGGTACGGCCCGCTGGGACTCTCTCGCCCCTCCTACCACTTTCCTGTCCAATGAAGCACAAACGCCTGAGAAAATATATTCAAATCTTTTTTTTTTCTTTTTTTTTTTTACAAAAACACCCAGCACAACAAAGCAGTTGCAGGAATGTACAGACAGTGCTTAGAGGAAGCAGAGGAAACGTCCGGTCACGTGTGTGCAGCTGATTATGCCTCATCAACCAGGAGCACTGGGAGGGCCACTGGTAAGACACAGTACACAACCCAACCAGGCCTGCTCAGTCATACACAGGGGGCACTGGTAAGACACAGTACACAACCCAACCAGGCCTGCTCAGTCATACACCAGACCAATACTAACAGCAATTAACCACAACCAAACGAAATGGCACATATGCGAGGCACAAACTTGTCTCTTTCCGTAGAAAACAATTGTGATAATCTGCTATTCAAAACAGGACAAGCCTATTCAAATAGGATACAAAGTCTCACTGAGTATCATGAACACTAGGGAACGGCTATAATTCGCTTTTCATTTTTTAGTAGCGCTCATGACTGATAACTTTCATTTGGATTAATGAAGCGGAATTTGGATTAATTCGTGGAACTGATTAATGACTTTATAACATTTCTCAGTGCTATGTCGAAACAACTGTAAACTGATTAAAATGCAACTTACAATTTGTTGTGTGAAGAAATTATTTTTCCGTTCCAAATAAAAATGTGTCACTGATTGGAGCTCAGTCAGAGGAGCTGATGGAGAATTTTGTTTCCCAAATAAAATTACAACAAAAACCATGCGAATACTACCTACATCAGGACAATATCCCATGTAAACTGAAGCACACAGTGGGACTAAAGGCCACACATATCACCATCAGGCCTCAGTACTCCCTCACAAACCATACAACAATAAGCAGCCCTAATGCCTGATGCACAGGTGCTGCTACACATGTGGGACAGTGTCGTGGCTGGTGGGGCATACAGACCCCAGCACAAAGCCATTCTCCTCCCATGCCTGTTATATAACATACCAGATGACATCCACTCAGGGTAAGGGATTAGGCTAAAGACTGAAAGGCAGAACACAGAGAGAGAGAGAGAGAGAGAGAGAGAGAGAGAGAGAGAGAAGGAGAGAAAGAGAGAGAGAAAGACAGAGCAACAGACAGTAAGGAGGGGGCTGGAAGTCAACAAATATCAGCTGGCGTAGTCACCTCTTGTTACCAGCCAGGGTGTTGGAAGAACAGCAAACCACCAATACTGGCAAGAAACCGAGAGTAATGAGGGAATTAAGCAGATGATATCACAACACAATATGTAAATTACCATTCAAATCGGGGATAGGGTTTAGTTAGCCTGCTAATTTGTAAGCCAGTTTTATTCATTAACAAAAATCAATTCTAAATAGTCAACAAAGAATATGCAAATCTTAGGCACACTGTAAAAAGGCTATCTCAAGATGCACCATGTCTGTATGCATTATGGGATAGCTCCCAGAGAAGATACATAAGATGGAAACAGTAACAGATCCTTAGGCTATATTCCAGGGACATGGACCCTCACTCCTATCATAAACACAGGACACTTTGGATGCTATGTCATCTTTGGCGGGGGCACGAGGCTTAGCCAACCCACTTCAAAGCCACATAGAAAACCCTTGAGTGTGAGCCAGTGGCAGACATGCTAAATGTAAATACATATGCAAAAGCACTCACAAACAGGAAGCACATAAAATTTATCATGACACATACCAAGATTGGCAGGACACCAAGATCACCAAATCAAGTACATCAGTTATTATGTTATTATCTACCTAGATTAACCATTTCAGATTTAGAATGGATTACATTTATGAAAACAGAACTAAGACAAAATAAGCCAATAATACATGTGTTCCACTCATTTGGTTTCAGACAAGCCAAATCCAGGCAATACCAGACAAACGGAGGTAATGTCTGTGATCAATATATTCAAAAACTCCTCATTGGGGTTGGTTGAATAATTTTTAAAAATTCTGAAGAGTATGTAGTCGATTTTCCCTCCTATTTCTACTAACCAAATTTTGCCAATGAACCAGCTAGTTAGTAGAACCAGGTAAGCTAAAACCAATATGTGACAGACTGAAAATGAGCAGGAAAACAGCCCTGACCAATAACAGCGAAAAGGTTCCTTAAAAACATGTTCACACAATTAACACAAACCTTCAAAAGAAAATTCAAACCAATGAATTGTATTCCATAATGTGTGCCGCTGTCTTCAGTGCACAACTAATACCAATATAGATGCCTCTGGAGACCATCTGTATAAGACGAACAGCATTTGAATGGTCAACGTCTCCATTCCAAACTGAAATTTTAACAGATTGCACCAGTTACATAGGGCCAAAATACAACTTGTAAGGTCTATTGTCAACAGATGGAGGTCTGCGGGCTTCACGTGATCCATTTCTAAATGTTAGGGACTTCAAGGAAAGGCCAAAGATTTCTATTTAAACATCCATGACTGTTGTCTTAAATGCACCAATTTATATGGACAAAATCAAGGGTAAATCAAGCAAATGCCAGTCATGTTTAGTAAACAGGTGTTGACTGGAGCAAACTGATTTACATGCAATACAGATAAAAGTAATCAGAGAAGATATAGACAAAATACTAAATGAGATTTTAACAAGTAAAATGCTTTATATACAATGCATAACAATGGCACATTTTCAATAACATGACTATAGACTGAGAGTAAAGGTATGGAGTTGATGTGTGCCGAATAATTGAGGACTGGGTCCATGGAGAAGTAACAGTATATGTGATGTGTGCATATCTTTGAGCGACGTCACAACGCATGTGTTGTGTGTGGATGGGCTTGTGTGTGCATGTAATCAGTACTAAAAGGGACCTTGGAATGAAAGGGAATATTCGGATAAACCAGGAAATATTTTAATAATGTGCCAGCCTTGTTAAATGGTCAAAGAATTAGAAACTGAAAAGCTTCCAGTCAAGGCTAGACTTTTTGTCACGTATACCGCATCCCATGCATTAGTATAGTGTAAAGCCTAGGTAACTGTATTCATTGACGATATTAGGGCCCTCTGATAACACCCGGTACAGTGGTCCTAGATGGCCGGGAGATCAGCTGACTGGTGAACTTGGCCGTTCACAAAACTCTCTGATGCATTTTCTGATTTGTCATACAATGTAGCGGTGCCACCAACCAAGATGCTCTCAAAGAGTGCCGCTGAATAACTTTGAGGATATATGAAGGCCCGTGACAAATCGTTATAAGTTGTCAGGGGAACCAGGCGCTGTCTTGTTTTCTGCACAACTGTCTGTGTATGTGGAACATGTTCATTCCTTAGCCTCCAACAGCACCACATTGGCCCTCTTTATGTGGGCGTGCTCCCTGCATTTCACTAAGCGCACGCACACACACACACACACACACACACACAGGACCCATGTTGTGGGTTAGGGTGGTTGGTGATGTATTGCCTACCCTCACCACGTGGGGGCGGCCAGCTATTAAGTGTGGGACCTAGTTCAAGGAGGTGGTGTTAAGTCCTAGTGTCGCGAGCTATGGGTAATATATTGTAAAACATTGAACTGTAGTTAATGCACAACATTCTCACGTAGATATTTCTCTTGTTCAGGTGGAAAAGGGTATGGTGGTTGAAAATATACGGATCTGGTGGGGCAGTATGTTAACTGATGAAGGTTCAGAGCGCCCATAATAATAATAATAATGTTGAGGTAACCACTTTTTCAAAAATAATTATTGGCTACAGATGTGAAGGCTACTGAACAATGGTAGTTCTATATTTGAAGCTTTGCCTGTTTGATGACTTGTCAAACGGCATCGCTGGGTTTCGTGTAAGCATCCATGTGTGTGGCTTCCAGCTCAGTGCAAACGTTGCCTGGAATCCAAGGCTTCTGGTAGAGGTGTGTGTTAGAAACATTAAAAGAAATATGAATCCTATTTGTAAATAGTTGGCGAAACATGCAATGATCCCGCCTAGTTGCCAAACAACCAATTAATTTAAGGTTTCCGTGATGCTCATTGCTTTAAAATTACTTGCAGAAAAACATGTTCTTTACAAGTATGTAATGTCAAGATTAAGAGATGATACAATAAACAAGGCTGGTACAAATGTTTAAAGCTGTGCCTATTTTTCACAATGTTATCTGATAGCGTTTTAGTTTTGAACTAGCTCAATTGACTGCAATACTTAAATAAGTACATTCCTTATGCCATAATTACCCATTATTTACCACGCCGCACAACGCAACGTACACGAGATAACAATGTTAGCAATGGGCGTTGTTATGATTCTCATAAAGTTTCCAACCTCTCATAAAAGTATCTCCGGTAAAGTCACTGTAGGCACGGCGTCATTGATGCACGTATAAATAAAGCTGGCGGTGACTGTTGTGGCGAACTCTTCAATGTTTTCGGATAAATAACAAAACATAACCAAATGATATATATTTCAAAGAGAATTAACTAGCTAACACACAATCTTTGTTAAGACATAAAGTAAACAGCAATTCATTTTTAGTAACATTACTAGTAAAGTTTAGCTACTACCTAGTTGATGCTGGGCCTAGTTTGACATCGCTATGAGCAAGCAAGCAAGCAAAGGAGCTACTATGGTAGCAAAGCCACATCTATCTATCATAACTAGAAAGTAACTGGTGCGGCTTAAGTCAAGAGTTAGCAACCAACCTAGCTATCCGATATTTCCAGAATGAGCAAACGCCCTCTTCAGTGCTTTTTCCGTTAGTTAGCTGCACTTGCAATATTCTTTTTTAATCTTCGCATAACATTCCTTAACACTCGTAGTTAAACTGTGAAAATAGAATCCTAACCGTATCTTTGTTTAACGACCGAACGCTAACGTTAGCTAAGATAGTCAGCCAGTCCGGTTAGCTAGCAAATGTTAGCTACAGGCAGTAGCTACCTTTTCTGTAATAACGCGGTAACTACATTAACGTGACAGGAATGAGTGTTCAGTGTTAAATACAAAACTAACTTTATACAATTTAAAGAATAAACATTTCACTTTGCAAAAAATATGAATTAAATTTACATCAAGCCCTGTGTTAAGGAATCTCATGTTAATCTCACATCTCTAGATATGGAAGCTAGCTAACTGGTAATGCTACTTGCTAGCTAGAAACACGAACCCAGAAACAAGCTCGCAGAACAGAACAAGAATGAGCTTTATCGTTCTTGACTTTACCTTGATCCTCTCTGGTTCGGAACGAAGACGGTGACAAGGAGATATCCTGTATTAAACAATATTAAACGAAACTGTTTCCAATGCCGTGCAAGTAGCCGCTCCAATAACAGCAGAAAAGGCTATCTTGGCCTTTTTAGAGAGCCAAACCCACGAGTACCTATTACCTTCTAACGAAATAATCCTCCAAGTTCCATCAATAATAAAATACGGATGTATAAAAAGATTCAGCAAAGTCAATCACATTCCCTAGTTCTGAATGAAAGCACTTGTTTACACCACACCCCTGGAATTTGGTGATTTTTCTTAGAGACAGTGTTTAATTTGGGGCAATCTCTTTACACCCTATTGTCATTATTACTGGGGCTGGCTGAGTCCATGGCACACATAACAGAGATACAACCAACCGTGATACTCGGTTTGGATCTGCAGACGATGGTGATTGGTTGGTTTGAAGCACGTAAGTATGTAATTGGATCTTCAACGATGTCCATCATTGCGCGAGTGGAGACGTTCCTAGAGATAAATATAACAGGTAGGTTGAAAAGTATGGGAGTAGGAAGGAGATTGGACAGAAGACGAAGGGGAATCCTCCCCGTCTGGAATGAAGCTAAACCTGTCCAAAACCCAACCCTGGTTTACCGTCCATCCGCACCGGATGAGCAGGCGGTACTAGCTGCTTTTCTGGGTTCCCATTATTATTATTATTTAAACGGAACATCAGCTATTACCGACAGGTTTGGAGCCGATATTTTACAATAAAAGACATGGCTCTATTTACGCTCTGAAAAATTATATTTTTAGGAAGTGCACCATATCAAATCTTTACACAGCAATAAAATAAAATAAAAACTTCTAACAAACCAAGTTAGAGAAAATCTCTAGAATCACGAATACCAAAGCATTTGCAGTACTGATATATTTATTATTATTTAAAATATTTAGTAAATATAAAACAGGAGCATATTGTGTAAGAGAGAACATTATTTTTTGTTTAAAAATGGTGTTAGCCATGGTATATTCTTTATAAATTAAATTCAGTGGAATGTCAACGCTCCATCACTCTTATGGGTTATTATCATATGTTCATAAGCCTGTTCCAGATCTCTACAGGCTCTTTTAGGTACTTTCTAGCAATTGTAAAGTGGAGTTCTGATCTTAAGGCTTATTAGTGGTTTGCATTTTTTGGTGTATTGTATCCTCTAAACTTCTGCTGTACTTTTCTGCATATGTTAGTATTTTGCCCAACTTCTGGACTGTTCAGGATCTGTCGGCACTGTTATTAGGGGTTCACTTTACCATTGAGAGTATTCTTCATCCACTCTAGTTGTCTTTATTGGTCACTTATCAATGCTCAGAGTTCCCCAGTGCTTGCCTTCTTCTTAATGACCAAATAGTTATTTTTGACATGCCTAAGGTTTTATCTCTGATCTATATTATTCAGATTGATCTGCCTCTGATGGCCAGCTTGACTTACATTAGCACTTCAAACATCAAAGACCAGCAGCATTTCTCCTGGTTCACCCTAAAACCAAGTAACTGAACATGAGAATTGAATCATTGATGTGTGAAAGTAACCAGTTCTCTTGACCAGGCATGATGTCATACAGTGAGACCGAACAGGAAAACAGGGAAGGGTATCGGGCCTGTCAGCCCATCTTCCTTCACAGATGAGATAACTGCATTGCCTAAAATATTAGAGCATGCTATGCACAGATCTTAGTGTTGAGTTAAAAACCACCTTGGACTCAGTTATGTCTATTATCAACTTTATCACACCATGGACAATAGAAAAACCCACTGCTTTTGAAGGTGGGTGTTGTTCCATCGGATCGGTGCACAAATAAATGCTTAAAATGCTTATATGCAGTTATTACCACAAATTATGTGTTCTGTAATGTTGGATTTTATTTAAGGGTGAAAATAAACTTTTTTTAAAATATTTTAATCTACACACATGTAGAACCTATGTGTATGTTTGTTAAATGACTGGAGAGTGTGGATAGATAAGCAAATAAGTATTATTTTTGTAATGAATACCAGCAACATATATAGTACGGCATTATAATTTATAATAAAATTGACTCATAATAATATGAATACAAAAAGATATGAAGCAGTTTGGATGACGATCAGTGCAGGGTCAAAAAGTGACTGATCACAAAAATTCAATTACTCTTTTTTCAGCCAACTCAAACCTCTAGCTTCTTGTTCCTCTTAGAATCATGCTTCTGGTGTAGTCTAGATTTACAATGTAATGCAGAAGAACTCTTTAGGGTATTTTTCTTCCCTGAATTGAGCTCTTCAGCCCCTGGCTTCCAGAGAAGCAGCTGGGAATCTTCCCCTCCCGTAAGCAGGGCTTCCCCGTCCGTGTCCCAGAGGAAGCAGCGCACCACAGCAGAGTGGCCCTTCTGTGGGGAACTCAGCAGACACAGGCCCTTCTCACTGCACTCCAGGAGGTGGATATCTCCACTGTTTGTCCCACCTAAAACTAGTAATTGCCCTGCCTCCTCTAGCCAAGTTCCGCCAACAAAGTAATCCAGGCCCCCCTGATTGGAAAGAGGGACCTGGTTGCGGGCATCAGCAGCACTGAAGAGTGTGAGGGGCTTGTCTGTATCCAGCTGACCCAGGTCCCACAGATGGAGTGCCTCATCATGAGTGAGGCAAAGCAGCTGGTTCAAGTCCTTCCCTGCCCAGCACACTGAGCTAGCAGAGGAGCCACAGTTACAGGTGGCCAGCAGGGCCTCTTCTTCTGCACCCAGGCTCAGGTCAAACACGTTCACCAAACCATCGGTTGAGCCAGACACCAGGCGGTCTGCTTGTCGGGGGTGGAATCGAACCTGCGTGATGTCATCGCTGTGGGACTCAGAGTACACCCCAAGAAGCCCTCCATTTTTCTCCTTGTTCATGCGGGCGTCCCAGAAAACCAGGAAGCTGTCATCTTCGCCCAGCTGCTCAGTTCCTGCACACAGTACTACATCGCTGCAGCTCACATCAAAACTGCAAAAGAGGTGGGAGGCATCACTCTTAAACACCTGCCCTGCCTCTGACCCAGGACAGCGAATGTCCCATGTTTTCACTGTGCCATCTGCAGAGCCTGAGAATAGCAGATGTGGGGAGGTGTGGGCAAAGCGCACCCCACAGATTGCACCACTATGGCCCTGGTACTCCATTAGCAGGCGGAGGTTTTCCTTACTGTGCAGATTAATAGAGTTGTTTGAGCAGCATACAGCCACCAGCCCTGGAGCAGAGACTGTCTGAATGGACAGGTCCAGCAGGTAAGTAGGCTCCTCTGGCTGGACACGCCGGGAAATAGACAGCGCTTTGAACTTCTTCCCAAGGTTCTCCATGGCAACTCCCTGCCACTACACCAAGCTGTGTAGGAAGAATGTGCAGAATAGATGTACAATATGGACAAAACCTTTATTTATAACAACTACACTAATAAATAACTTGATGAATAACAGATTTTAATGACATAAATGTTTAATACTTGCAAACTGGGAATTATCTACTTACAAATGTTAAACAGCTACCCTTTCTTTTGATTTCCAGCTAGTTGATATCATATGTTAGTATCATGTTATGGCTATACTGACTGCGTTACAACATTGGAAAATAAAAAGGTTGTATCTGGCTAATATCTAGACCATAAGATGAAGTTGTAAGTATGTAGTCACTAACGTTGTCAAATACAATTCTAAAAACGAAAGAGTCGTACAAAAATGTTTACTTTGAAGACACTTACAAGAACATCAACACGCTTTCGGATTGCAATGAGCACGTTGTAACACGGTCGTGAATGAACGGTTCGTTATCAACGACTCTTAGGTGAACGTTGGGGATCAAATAGCATTGGTGAATAGAGCCGTTCTTGGCTCCTCAAACTATTATTTGCCCAAAAAGTAAAAGGATCACTAAACATTGTATATATTTGTGTTCCGCGCGCATTTTAAAAAAAGTTAACGTCAGTTAAAAAAAAACGCAAGCGATCAAATAATAAAGACAGGTAAGATATTAGCCTACATTTCGGCCTTTACATTTTTGTGGGGCGCTATGGTTTTGTTTTTGAACATTTTCAAACGAAGAACCGTTTGGGAGCCAAATGAGCCGGCTATGTTTGATGAACGGAGCCTGAAGATCCGGCTCACCGGAAAGACTTGGAATGCCCGTCACAACGGTGTAACTGTATTCACTGACCGTTGAAGACCCTTTTCTTCAAGGCATGTGTTCCGCTATTCAGAATATCTGGCAATCCCGAAGTTGATATAATAATTGGTAAAGTGAAGATCCTTAGAAGTGTAATTTGTTTAACAAATGTTTTGTAAAAATCATTTAGCATTGGCAGCTATGTTCGTATAGATGTGCAATGTGGTGTGCTTTATACATTTGTTAGAAAAAAGGAAAAAAGCTTGTTTTCTTTTTTATATAGAAATACTCTCTAATCCTTTGTAGAGACAATCTGGACAATACGGCTGCCAGGCCTGATGAAAGAAGGAGAAAAATAATCAAAGCAACAGTAACCTATCTACGTACACACAGTATTCATATATAAGTCTCTGGACAAAGTATGTATTCCTTTGTCCATAGTCTGCTTTCAGGGTAAGGACAACGATGTGCTGTTTTGTATTTTAAGTTTACTATCCCTTAAAACTTAAATACCAAAATGATGCTTTATAGGCATCACTCAAAACTGATATACATTGTCTGTAGAAAGTGTTTACGCTTGAGGAATTTCTACTTATTATTGTGTTACAAAATGTATTACATTATGGATATTATAATATTTGTGTTCATCAGTGGCAAAACCATGTTCTAAAACAACAAAATGTGATGTCCATTGTGTAGCATACTTTTGAGAGCACTGTACAAGTGTCATCATTGCATTTTACTAAGTTAGCAGACACTTTTTCAGAGCGACTTCCGGAGTAATTAAGGTTCCTCAAGGTCAAGTGTTTCATCATGTATAATACATATGATTAGTAATTACATTCTCTAACCACAAGGCTGACTAACTGTCTAGTAGGAATCTCACTATTTGACATTAATGCTCTGAACACATTTTCACAATAAATGTTGTTGACAAGCTGTTAGTAGTCCACATGGTCCTTTGGAAATGCATTGTTTAATATAAATCTCTATAAAAGCACAGGACAAATGACAAAATCTTCTTTCGACCACCAGATGGGAGTAGACCTTTACAATTGGACTGCAATTTGGTTGCCTCATATTGAATACAGTCACAATGAGATCAAACAACTGTTTTGAATACATTTACTACAAAGCTTTTTAATGTACCAAGAAAAAACACATTTTCTGTCTCCTCTCAGCCATACTATTATGGCGTGTGACAGAGCTGAAGTCCTGTTACCGACAACCGTTAAATTGTGCAGCAGATTATGTGATCATATTCTGGATAAACTCCAGTCAGGTTTTAGGGCACGCCATAGCACTGTCAGCTCTTCTTAAGGTGTTAAAGGATTTCTTGTTGTTTAGGGACAATGGAAATTGTGCTATTTTTCATTCTGCTTGATCTTAGTGCTGCCTTTGGCACGATTTATCATTCCATCCTTCTAGATCAGCTTAAGATAGAAGTTGGCATTCAGGGTACTGCCCTTATGCTGTTAACTTCATATTTGAGAAACAGGACATTTTCTGTAAATATTGTGAATTTTTACACCTCTGAATCAATCACATGTGGGGTACCTCAAGGCTCTCTCCGAGGCCCTATCTTATTCTTGTTAATTATGCTTCCCTTAGACTCCATCTTTCAGAAATATCTCTTTCTATTGCAATGCAGACTTTGTTGGAATGTACAGCACTTTATTTGACACATTTTCAAATGTGCTTTATAAATCCATTTGATTTGACTTGACTTAAGTCGAAGTAAAACACAGTGTGTACCATGGTTTACAGGGTAGCAGAATGCTGTATTGTATTTTGTTGGCAGAGCCTGTAAGTTTTTGCGGAAGAATTTGCACTGACACCAGGAACTACCGTATATAGCAGTTTTGTTTACATGTATGGGAGGAAGTTTAGTCGCTATCTGATTTCCTATAATAAATATTGAGTCAATGCCTTTCTTACATAGCAACGAAATACGTAAAAACAAAGTAAGAAAATAGAACATGTCTCGATATAATTTAATTATCTGACAGTATATTTAACAGTAATCACTCCCAAACAGCCTGAGAGACAGCTCACAGCCTTGAAACATATATACAACCGCACCCTAATATGTTTGAGAAGGTAACAGGAGACAGGAACAGAACTAAGAGGAGGTAAGAACCAGGTCAGATTACATTTCCACCACATGCCTGTCCGGTTAAGATGAGAATATCCTCGCCACTGGCAGCCTTCTAATACATGAAAGGTGAGGCGAAGGGCTCAGCTCAGTCCAGAGCAGCAAGATTTCACTGAGGCCCATCTAGCTGTACCCTGGCTGCATCCAAGGAATATTGTCCTCAACTTAGAAGATAAGTTTCATGTTGGAGTCTGCCCCAACTGCATTAGGGGCTGTCGCTGGCTCAGTCTGTGTGTCAGTCCATGTTTATTGGAGCTCCTCTTAATTCCTTCTTATGACCACAAGCAGAAGGAAAATATTTCATCTCATGGCTAAACAGCAGCTGCCTCCATTATATTGTTATAGCACATTTTCTGTTTCACTTGTATCCCAGACCTTTTGTAAAAGTATTCTGTGCAAGAGGAAAGAACATTTCTGCCTGGTTAAGCTATTAACATGGTTAGCACATACGCACACACAATTGGGAAAAGTAATTTAGTGTGCACATTTTGGTGGGAGAGAAATTAAAGCTTTTAATTTGCGTGGCTTTTCCTAGAAAGACAGCTGTTGCCTATTTTATTTGTGCGATCACACACAGCCATTACACAATAGACTGCTGTGAAGCTGGCCAGTGCAGAAGAAGGTGGCTTTTCGTGATGCTGGGCCATTGTGAGTGTGTAAACGCAGCAGGCAAAGTTAGAAATAGATTGCAGGTGGGAAATAACCAGTTAATTAATTTGGCAGACACCAGTGATTCTTGCAAATGTACTGCACAAAATGGAGATCAGACTAAAAAGTGCTGCCCATGCTGGCACAGGTTACATTACGGCACAGACACCAAAATCTCTTTGTAACTGTATGTGCAAAGCATTCAATAAGCCGGATCCAGACTAATGTCTGACCATTGCAGAACACATCCGAGTGCTTAAAGAAAGACATACCACCATCTATGTGGTTAGACGTAACACAGATAAAGGTAAAACAGACAAGTGACTACAAAATGTATTTATTTTTTTCAAAAGTATATTTCAAAAGTGAAATTGACCGAAGTAAATAATTTGTTTTACTTAGTTCACTTATTGTCAGACAGATCAGAGCCGTGTAGAATTAAATACATGGATTGTATTCAACAATAAATATGAACATATACATATTTAAGGTTGTCAAAAAACAAAACTATGAAACATTAATAGATTTTCAGGACTGATACAAATCTTAGTTTCACAAACAATACAGTAAATACAGATACATTGTTAGATTAAAGTTATATTTTGTAGATGTTTTTTGTAAAACAAGCAATTTGACAAAACACAATTTTGTATCATAAACACTAATATGTAAGATTTTGTCATGCAAATATGCAATGCAGTTCAACAAATTGGAAATGATTCTTCAACTTAAAAATTAGAAGCAAAATGGGAAACAAACACTAGTTAAACAGCATGTTATGACAGTAAAACAAAGTACTGTTTCAACTGAATACTAGTAATGACAATCAAACTAATAGGTGGTCACAAGTGCAAAAGCAAACAGATATAGTTTTTAATTGAATTAAAATGGAATTATGTTGGACACAACAACAATTATATGTCTCACATTACTCTCCAATTCAGTAGCTCCCAATTACTTTAACTCCTTCCGGAACCACGGTAAAGGCACTAGGGTATTCAGAACAGAGTTCAACTAAACCTCCAGTCCAGTTAGAACATCACATCAGCAGTCATAATGAAAGACACCAAAAACAATAATATTATTGAAAATGTCACATTTTGCGATGATATAAAACAAGATTCAAATCTTTGAAATAACACACGCAAAATACGCAACACATTATTTAATCATATGTCAAATCTCGAGGTGGACTTCCAGCCCTTCTCCCTGGTAAACAATAACTAGTTGCGTAATCAGGAAGTGGTTTCAATCAGTATCAATCCAATGGGTACTATCTTGCTTCCAACTGAGAGACTTCCTTGCCAATATACTAGTGCTTAATTACATGACCATCTGGTCCAACCATACATGGTTTAGTAGAATCAGAACTCTGGGAAGTGTTGTTCCGGTTACAAAAATTAAAAATAAAATACAAAAATGTGACCTCTCACAAAAAAGAGGACACACAAGCAAAACACACAAAAACAAGTCCCATTGACACAAAAGACACACTACACCTGTGTCACCTGACCTCTTCCCATCAACAGGGAAACAAACAAACAGACAGGCACACCAATACGGCAACAGACAAAAAGACAGGGACACCAACAGGGCAACAGACA